>QANZ01004164.1:113329-149071 GCA_003254925.1 Chamaecrista fasciculata
AGAGAGAGACCTCGTACGAACATGAGACAAAAGGGAAGGAGGATAAAAGGAAAAGGGGAACCTTTCTAAGGTAACGACTCTCTCTCTCTAAAAAATATTCAAACTCTCCAGGTTTCTCTCTCTAACTTAAGCATCGGAGAAGAATCGCAGGGAACCCCCTGTGCATTCTCGTTTGCAGGTTCCGACGACCCCTACTTGCCGGAAACTGCCCCATCACTGTGAACTCAAGGTTAGATTTATCCTAATCCAGCTTTGTAGTTTTCACTACAAGTGCTATTTGCCTAACCAAAAATCCTCTGCAGCATTCTAGGACAAAACACATTGAAATCAGACATCACTTTATTCCGCATCATATACTTAAAGGAGATGTTGAAGTTCAATATGTTGAGACAATTCTTCAACTTGCAGATTTTTCAAAAAAGCTCTTCTTGAAGATAGATTTAAATTGCTTAGAAAAAAACTTTGTATGACAGATGGTAAAATTTAATATGTTTTATTAGTCTTTAATTTTCATATATATCTATATTTTTGTGTGTTTGGATATATATATATATATATATTTATATTTAAATAAAGGGGCATAGTTCCAAATTAATTAAGTTTCATGCTAAGCCCATATTTTTTTATAAATTCTTTTTTCTTATTGATTGGGTCCCCATGTCATTTTTTTTAGGCTTTTGGCCTTATAATGGTTTATTTGCCTTCACTATGACACAAATTAAACAGCCCAATAATATAGGCATCCATTATTCTTAATGGTTTCTAATTGCGTTATATTTCTCTTGATCTCTCTCTCCATAATCTTGTGGCGCCTTCTTTCCTTCATTCTTTCAGAGAAAATCCTCAATCAAATACATAAATTGATCTTCATGGGATTCGCCCTAAAAGGTTTTCCTTTTGTGTATCTTCTCCTATGTGTATAAAGGTGGGAGCTTCAGTAAAATACTTATCCTACCACCTTCTCAAAAGCTTTTGTGCACTCTCTACATAATATTTTTCTTCTGTCATGGCTTCAAATTTCGGCTCTCCCTCCGTCTTCAAAATCGATTAATCGAGCACACTGTTTTCTACTCCTGAGAAGCTCTCTAAGAGTTCCTCTTCTACTCCTCAACCACAACCTTCATACTCTCCTGAGTCAATCAATGAATCCCTTGATACCAGCATACTTGTGAAGAACACACTTCCCTACCTCGAGGACAGAATCAATGAGGTTAAAACCACTGTAAGAGATATAGAAGTCTACATTCACGGCCTCAAACGTTACCTAGCTGATATTGAATTTATGATCATTGGGAAACTAGGAAGCATGGACACTTCATTTTGAGGGCGTGTCGCCGTGTCAGACACGTGTCAGTGTCCGACACCCGTACGACACCGACACGACACATATTCACAAATTTTAGAATATAAATCAAATTTTTATGACTTTAACATGACAGACAAAATAGAATAATAGTAGATATGACATATATTATGAATAAAAATTGTAATTTTAAATTTTTCATTAAAAATTATGAATATTTAATTATTTTTATATATAAATATATGCCGTGTCGTGTCATGTAATTTTGAAAGTTCGGTGTGTCGCTGTGTCCGTGTCCGTGTCGTGTCCTGTGTCCGTGTCAGTGTCCATGCTTCATAGTTGGGAAACATCACTAGATTATCAAACTCGTCATGGATATCATTAATAAATTTTAGATGATTCAGACCTTTTTGTACTCAACTTTCAAGTTGATTTCTATGATTTCCTTATTTTAAGTTTGATCTGATTTTTATTCTCTGGGTTTTGATTATGGTAGTTGTAATCATCCTTGGTTGATTAACATTATTTCAATTCTTTTGTGTTCTTTACTTTATATATATGTTTTTTTGTGATGACCAAAAGGGGGAGAATTATTCCCACAAATCTAAGCTTATCTATGCTTGGAAAGATTTAAATTATTTATTGAAGGATCATGAATTAAGGGGGAGCCTGCCTATCAATCAATGATTAAGGTGATTAAGGGGGAGTCACATAATTAAGGCAAGATTTCTTATTCTCTTATTCTCTTTGTTATTAAATATATTATTAAAACGAGATTTGTGAATTAATTTTGTCATCATCAAAAAGGAGGAGATTGTTAGCCCTAAAAGGTTTATATTAAATTAAGTTTATTTTGATAATATCAAAATTAATGCATATGGTAATTTACATCTATTATTTGACTTGGTATTACATTATTAATTCATATTGTCAAATAATTTAAATCTTGATTGCCACAAATTAATTTTGATTAAAGCATGACTTAAGAATTATTTAAAATTGAAAACATATATTTTAGTGATGAACTAGACATATTTTTTCAATATGATCAATTCCATCTTTATCATGATCAAGTCGATTTAGGGGGAGGGGGGGGTAATGATTATGCATATGTATGAATGCACATGATCAGGGTAGAGTTATTGGTGCACGTTTTGAATATTTGCTTTGACGCAAATTACGCATTCAGTTTCAGTTTTTATGTAGCTATGTAATTAAAATAATTAATATTGATTTAGTATCATTTCACTACTTTTGGAAATAACATCTTTTGAATAACGGGCCATCTATTATTATATGCATTTACACCGATTCTGGGAAAAACATATAGGGAGGTGTAGTTGACGGAGAAATTGTGGTCCACGTTGACATGCGTAATCTGATTTGAGGAGTTTAGTGTTGTTTACACAAGTTTAACTTTATCAATGTTAGATATCCTTAATGGTGGGATATGCATTTAACAATACATTAATTATTTGTATATATTAACGCCATGATTTTATCAATTCTCTCGGATATATAATATAGTCGTTGTTGTGTTATATATACGCAAGTCCACATTGATCCAAACACATATTTACAAATTAATATCATCTCAAATCCATGGCTAACTCATTGGACATCGTTAGCTCCATTGGACCCATACGTACTCTGGGCAAATTCAAAATCAAAGTTCGTGTCGTTCGACTTTGGTCTCTTCGACCATACAGTTTTGACCTCAAGCCGGATACAGAAGGTAGCATGGAAATGGTTCTTTACGATAGATAGGTCAGTGATATATATAGACCCATAACCGAAGACTACGATTACTTACATTTACAAATGCATGCAATAGATACTATTTGAACTCCACTTAATGAAAAGATGTTCGTTATCAAAAACTCCGTAGCACTATCCACCGCAGAAGCTGAGTACATGGTCGTTGGGAGTTGTTGTGCGCAACTATTGTGGATGAAACATCAGGTAGAGGACTTCTCCTTAGAGTATAACAATATTCTCATTTTTTGTGATAATACTAGTGTTATTTGCCTAACAAAAAATCTTGTGTAGCATTTTAGGACAAAACACATTGAAATCAGACATCACTTTATTCGAAATCATATACTTAAAAGAGATGTTGAAGTTCAATATGTTGAGACAAATCTTCAACTTGCAGACATTTTCACAAAAGCTCTTCTTGAAGATAGATTTAAATTGCTTAGAAAAGAACTTGGTATGACAGATGGTAAAATTTAATATGTTTTATTAGTCTCTAATTTTCATATATATTTATATTTTTGTTTGTTTGGATTTGATATATATATATATATATATATTTAAAAAAAGGGGCATATGTTCCAAATTAATTAAGTTTCATGCTAAGCTTATATTTTTTTAAATTCTTTTTGCTTATTGATTGGGTCCCCACGTCATTGTTTTTAGGCTTTTGGCCTCATAATGGTTTATTTGCCTTCATTATGACACATCAAACAACCCAAAATTGTAGGCATCTATTATTCTTAAAAGGTGACAGCTTTTGTGTATGTTCTCCTATGTGTATGAAGACGGGAGCTTCCAGAAAACACTTATCCTACAACCTTCTCAAAAGCTATTGTGCCCTATCTACTTAATATTTTACTTCTGTAATGGCTTCTAATTCCGGATCTCCCTCACTCCTGAGAAGCTCTCTTAGAGTTCCTCTTCTACTCCTCAACCACAACCTTCATACTCTCTTGAGTCAATCAATGAATCCCTTGATGCCAGCATACTTGTGAAGCACACACCTTCCTAGCTCGAGGACAAAATCAATGAGGTTAAAACTATTGTAAGGGATATCCAAGTCTACATTCACGGCCTCAAGCGTGACCTAGCTGATATTGAATTTATGATCCTTGGTCTTATATGTTTAATTCATGTTGTCAAATAATTTTAATCTTTTTTGTCACAAATTAATTTTTATTAAAACACGACTTAGCAATTATTTAAAATTGAGAACATATATTTTAGTCATGAAGTTGACATATTTTGTCCATGTGATCAATTCCATCTTTATCGTGATCAATTCTATTTTTGAATGAATTTGAAAATGAAGTCGCTTATTGGCTAAGAATTAGAATGGTTTTCACTCACACACTACCAACGATAAGGTTTTCCCCCGCTCACAAAAAACATATTCAAGAAGGGTTTTCACACGCTCACCCACAGCGAATTCAAGAAGGGTTTTCACCCGCTCACCCACAACGTTAGGAAAGAATAAAAGTGATTTTCCCTTTATAATTTAGGGGATATAATACTGCTCAAGAATTGATACAAGATTGAATTTTATGTTTGGAAATAATTTGAAATTGTTTTAATCCTTTGTGAGCTAAACAAATTGTCCCTCAAATTGGCTATTCACGTGGATGCATTTGCTTGGAAATGGGATCTTCTTTCATTTTGTCTTACTTGATCGTTTATGATACATATCATATTATGGCAATTTACAAGTTGGGAATTGGTGAGTTTATTTGTTCATCAAATAATTTATCATGTGATTAATTTCTCACATTAAGTTTATCATTCATGATGAAAGAAATGTGTCCAAGATGTTTTTGGATCAAGACATATTTGAGGACAAATTCAAGAGGCAATCATCATGAAAGAGCAAGACATGATTGATATACATTTCAGTGGTGATTTAGGCAATTATGATCATTCCAAAAATGTAGGCTTGGTTAACACTATATAAAGGGAGCTTGGACATCACATTTTTACACACTTCAAGCAAATCATTCTAGCAATTCTCTCTTCTCTCACTCTAGCCATTTGTTAGAGATATTCTTGAGCCTAGTATCCGTCTAAATTCTTGAGAGATTATTTCTTGAGCCTAGTGTCTATTTGATCCACTTCTTGAGAGTACCAGAATTCTTGAGCGTTATTCTATCCCCTAAATTATAAAGGGAAAACCACTTTTATTCTTTCCTAACGTTGTGGGTGAGCGGGTGAAAACCCTTCTTCAATTCGTTGTGGGTGAGCGTGTGAAAACCCTTCTTGAATCTGTTTTTTGTGAGCAGAGGAAAACCTTATCGTTGGTGGTGAGTGAGTGAAAACCATTCTAATCCGTTACTTGTGAGTGGGTTGTAAAACAAGTTGTCATTGAATATAAAAATCTCTTGTTGTGCAAGGGGACTGGACGTAGGTCATTCGGGCCGAACCAGGATAAATATTGGTGTCTCTCTTTCTATCTCTACTCTATTTAATTTTCGCATATTTATTTATTGTTAAATTATTTAATTATTAGTTGAGTAGCTTAAAAGTAATCTATTATAATATGTAAAAGCTGAGTGTTTGAGCCAAAATCTGCCACCTTTCATCCACAACACCATTTAGCTCAAATGACACGTGTCCCTTTGATAAATGTGTCCCCTATGTAAACGATAAGTATTTAATTTCATTAACGAGGTTCATTTGCATCCTGACATATATTAAGGGATCTAAACAAATATGCAATAGATGATAGGAAAATTGTGTTGACTAATCACATAGGGGCGGTAATGATTATGCATGTGTATGAATGCACATGATCAGGGTAGAGTTATTGGTGCACATTTTTGATATTTGTTATGACGCAAATTACGCATTCAGTTTCAGATTTTATGTAGCGATGTAATTAAACTAATTAACATTGATTTAGTATCATGACACTACTTTTGGAAATAACATCTTTTGAATAACGACCCAACTATTATAATATGCATCTACACCGATTCTAAGAAAAACATATAGGGAGACGTAGTTGATTGAGAAATTGAGGTTGCACGTTGACATGCGTAATCTGATTTGAGGATTTTTCCCCCAAAATTCTAAGTCTAACTTTAAGAAAATAATTATTAATAATATATCATATTTTCTTTTCACCCGTTAGTGTCATTAGTTGGAATGGTTGATGTCATACTGCTCACCGCATAAACAAAACAATTATTGAGGTGACCATACTCAATAATAAATTTTTATAACAAGAAAATTATAGCATCTAACAGTTCAACATAGACACAACTTTACTCATAACTTCTGCCATCAACCCCACCTACAGGTCTCATCTGGTTAATTTTGCTTGATACCATAATGCAAGGAACTCTGTCCTTCACAATCATGGGGAACCTCGTCCCACTAGGTGCCTTTTCCTACTAACCACAATCTTAAGAAAATGGTATATCAAATTATCCGATTTTTATGATTAAAATTATTTAACTCTAAATTAAACTTGATTGGCTTATATTATTAATTAAACTAAAATTTATTTTCATCAAATTTAACTTTAAAATTAAGTTTGATTTAATTAAAAAGTCTTTCTAGTCATGATTTTGTGCTACCTTTCCCTATTTTCATGTTGACCTCCAAAAGTTTTCTGATTTATAAAAATGACCTGAAACTTTTATTCATTTGAAAAAAAAGCCCGGACAAAATGGGTAGTTCACAAATACATTGTCATGAAGCTTGTTTAAGCCCTTATACAGACTTCTTTAACTTGCAAACTAGTACTATACTAGCTATCACCAGTAGAAGATACAAACCCTTCAGATTGTTTCTTATATACCTCATCCTCAAGATCACCATTGAGGAAAGTCGTTTTCACATCTATTTGATATAATTCCATATCAAAATGAGCAACTAATGTTGTGATTATACTGAAAGAATCCTTTTTAGAAATAGGTGACAAAGTTTCTCTATAATATGGCTTAGCTCCACTAGACAATTCTACAAGATCCCAGACACCATTATGCATCACAGATTTCATTTAATCATTTATAGCATCATACCAATATTTAGAATTACTACTATTCGTAGCATGTGAAAACGTTATAAGGTGATCCTATAAATTTAATTATATTCTAACATGTACACCATGTAATCATTAAAAATAACATATTTCTTGACCCTTTGTGATCTCCTTAATTCAACCCTTTGTAAAGGTTGAGGTTGTTCAATAAGAGACTTAAAGGGAACCCAAAATGTCTCTTGAGGTTCCTCTTGAGTATTATGAGGTGCCTCTTCAAAAATGGAATCATATCTTTCAACATGATCAATTGTAATATATTAGGGATGTGGCCAAATTCCAATTTTGAGAAAATACCATGGACCAAAATATTATGTTCTCTAATGAGTTCAACTGGATGTGGCCAAAGTCCAATTTTGGTCCCTAATATTTGCTCAAAATTCCGTTTTGGTACCTGATATAGCATCCCCTAAATGTCTCAACTAAAAGTGATATCTCTCAAGAATGCCTCAATTGAATTAACCGTCCAAACCCCCTCAATCTTCAAAGAATCTTGTTTCTCCACAGATCTCCTCTACGCCTATATAAATTGTTCCTCAGTCAATAATTATGGTATGCACTCTTGTCTTCTGACTCTCACTGATATTCTAGTTTCTCTCGAGACCTTTACTAACTTAGGCATCAGAGTGGCCAGTGGGAACCTCCTCCCCTCCACGTCTTTTTTGTAGGTTGCCTCTTTCCGGTCACCAGAACTTACCTTGTTGACCCATTGCATCATCAGTACCTAAAGTTGTTTTCGTTCCATTTGGTCTCCAAAGTTTTCAAAACGTTTTACCATTAGCCCTTGGTCAATTTTCATCCACTTTTTCCATTAAAAAAAGAAATGAATTGATTACTTAATTGGATTGGATGATATTGTTTGTAATCTAAATCAAATCTCAATCAAACTAATTAAAGTTTAAATTTCTTGATATACATTAATAATAAAAATTAATAACATATTATAAATATTATGATTAATATTAGTGAATATTCACAATTACCTCTTGATATCCTCAATGTATGGAAGTTTGAAGTTGCCTCTATAATTGTGTTTATAATCTTTAGTTTCTTGTGTACATTAATGTGAGACTATCCTTTCATTATTAAGTTCATTCCCCCCTTGAGATCCTTTAGCCTATAAATGAAGGCTTTAGGAGTTGATGTATGGGTTGGATATGAGTTGAATAATAAGAACCACTCTCTACTTTGAGTATTCTTATTTCATATATTTTACAACATAACATATTTTTTTATGAATAATTTAGGCGATAGTAACTAAGATTTTGTTTCATATATTCTTTTGGGTAAATTACACTTTGGTACCCTGTGGTTTGACCCTATTTCACTTTGGTACCCTGTGGTTTGAAACTTGACACTTTGGTACCCTGTGGTATTCTCCATTAACACTTTGGTACCCTTTGGAGCTATTTTGTAATTTTAACCATAATAAATTTTACAAAAAAATTTTAAATTTTTTCATTTTAGTTCCTATATAATATGTATCCAGGGACCTATTTGTAATTTTTTGAAAATTTTTTGGGGTTAATATGTAATTTTTGCAAAATTTGTTATGGTTAAAATTACAAAATAGCTCCAAAGGGTACCAAAGTGTTAATGGAGAATACCACAGGGTATTCTAAAGAGTGAAGACAAGTAAATATAATTGTGTGCTTTGCATGTTTTGAAGGATATGTAACTATTTTCTTTACATTCTAAAATTTTTAAGAATAAAATTAACTATATTGAAGAATATTTATAACTTATATTATCTTAATATCTTTCAATATACTGAAACACATTTGTTATTATTTTGTTGGATAATTTAAGATTTAAGATATGAAGTATGGACCACTAAAAGAGGTAAAAGAAATATAATATATATATATATATATATTATATAATGTAGATATGCACAATTCAACTTATGCTTTTCTTCTCTCTTTCTTTTTTTGGTTAATAATAGAGTTTCAGGTTCTCACAAAATTGCTCGAGTGGATTTTCTTTCTTTTGCCAGATTTTGATTTTTTTTTCATACAGAAATTTTGAGTCGAAGTTGGTTCACCACATATTGTCCTTAATTATGCACTATCTATGCAAATTGCAAATGCTGTTCCCTTTCTTTCTTCTTTTTAGATATATTCTTCTTCTCAATGACCAAGGCCTAAGAATAAATTGTGGGCCCAATCAACAGTGAACTTAGAAAGTCTCAAAACTTTTGGTGATAAAAGAAACCAAGAAGGTAATCAATATTCCCCCAATCAAGGAATGGGGGTTTGCTTTATTTGCGTTTAAATTATTTTTTGTTTTGTTTTGGTCTTTAAACTATGAAGTTAGTTTTATTTTGGTACTTGATTATCTTTTGTTTTATTTTGATCCTTAAACTAAGGGATTACCTTCATTTTGATCCTCAAACTATTTTTTGTTCTATTTTAGACCTCAAAATATGATTTCATCTAGATTATATCCTAATTTGTACAACTCATATGGATTATTTCTCACTCATATGTGTCATATTAAGCGAGTTGACAAAATGAGAAAGAAAAATCTTTATTTTTGTCACAAATTGGAGAAAATTGGAAATAAATTTATGGTTGGTTTATCTTTTATAGAATAAAAAATTTTCTTTCTCTTTGTAAAATCACTTATTATAAGTTTGAGGACCAAAATGAAACAAATATGAAGATTTGAGGACTAAAACAAAACAAATGTGAAAATTTGATTACCAAAACAAAACAAATGTGAAAGTTTGATGATTAAAACAAAATAAAAATAGTTTGAGGGCCAAAATGAAACCAACCCAATAGTTTGAGGACCAAAATAAAACTAACTCTATAGTTTGAGAACCAAACTGACTATTTAACTTTAACCTTCTATTTATTAGTGGGCGATTGTCATGTTTGAAAGTTATGTAAGTTATTAATAAATTTTAAATATTTAAGAAAAATATATTTATTTTTATTATATTTTAATATAATATAAATGAATTATGAGAAAGTTATTCAACTTTTATTATAATTAATATATAATAATGTGTTTATAATTTCCCTCCATCTCTTTAAATTCCTTAATGTATTTTATAGCGAAATTTAACTTAAGGTAAAATACATTTTGGTACCCTATAGTTAGAACTGGTTCTGGTACCCTGAAAGATAAAATTTGACATTCGACTACCCTGAGGTTTGCGCCGTTAGCACTTTGATGCACTGTGGTTATTTTCTGTCAAGATTTAACAGAAAATTGTCATGTGAGACGCACGTGACCACTTAAAATAGCCCAAACACCCCAAATAAGTTTTATTTTGTGCATTTAAGTCCTTTCCCCTGGGTTTCTATCAATTCATAATTGCAATTTAACCCAAAAACTTAATCTTCACCAAATTGGTCCATGGTTCAAAAATGCAAGAAAACTGATAAAAATAAAATAAAACATGGTTCAACAATATTTCTTTTCTACGTTTAGGTCCTCGATCTTTGGTAAAACGGATCAAAGCGCAACAAATTAAAAGAATTGAGGGAGTTTCTTACAATATCATCCCTAATATTACTATTTAAATTAAATATTATATATATTAAATAAAAAACATATATATATTTCTCTATTCCAAAAATTGTGCGTTTCATCATGGAAGACGAAGTTCACAAACTTTTACAAAAATTATAAAATGCTCTCAAATAGTTTCAAAATTTTCAAAAACGTCCCTAGATCATAATATTTGAGGACTAAAATGAAAATTATAACAAAACTTTTGGGTCGAATTGTAATTTTGAAAATATTGGAAAAATAATAAAATTATAGATTAGTCCTAAATCTGGAACGTAGATGTAGTTTAATCCTAAAACTGTGCGTCTCGATGGTGCGAAGATAAACTTTACAAAATTTTTGCAAAAATTACAAATAGTTTCAAAATTTATAAAAAGAGTCCCTAGATCATGATATTTGAGGACTAAAATAAAATTTACAAAATTTTTTGGGGTCAAAACATAATTTTGGAAAAATTAAAAAAGGAGATAATTACATATCAATTCTAAATCTGGAAAATAAATGCAATTTAATCCTACCCATATTCAAATACAACTCTTAATTGAATTTTTGAAAGTAAACTTGAATAATTTGATGAATATTTCCATTAATTAATTTACAAATTAAATAATTAATATTAGTTTTACTCCATAATTTAATAAATTACTAAAATATTTATTTTTATGAAATTATAATAAAATTATAATTTTTTCATATAAGTTATTCAGTGAGTTATGATAGCAAAATATGATGATCTAACTATAATATTTTATCCTTAAAATACATAATTACAATAAATATAATTATTTTAGTAAACTATTAACTTAAATTTATGGCCAAACTCCTATTTTGGTCTCTCAGTTTTGTTCAAACTTTCGTTTTGGTCTCTTAGTTATTTTTCGTTCCGTTTTGGTCCCTCAGTTAACCAAAACTGAGCATCGTTAGTCTTTCAGCATTTTACATCCACTTTTTTGTTAAAAAAAAAGAAAAATAGACTTTCACACCCCNAAGAAGAAGAAGAAGAAGGTGTGTAGAAGAAAAAGGAAATGATTATGCGTGGAAGAGGATGATGGAGCTGGTTTTTTTTTAAAAATTTTTTTATGTGAAATCTATTAAAATTGTTTATTTATTTTTCTTTTTTTACATTGTGATCCTATTGTAAAAGGAAAAATACTTTAATATAAAAAATTAAATCTTTTGGGGGGTGAAAGCCTATTTTTTCTTTTTTTAACGGAAAAATTGATGGAAAATATTGAGGGTGCTCAGTTTTGGAAAACTGAGGGACCAAAACTGAGTGAAAAATAACTAAGGGACCAAAATGGGACTTTGAGCAAAACTGAGGGACCAAAATAGGACTTTGGCCCAAATTTATTAGTAAGTATAATATTTTAAACACCAATAGTCAAGTATGTCTGTGATTAAATTTCAATTGATATATTTAATAAAATAATTAAATTAATTATGATCATATCTTGTAGATATATAGAAAATCAATCTTATTATGATGTGCCACAAAGACTATTCTGAAAAATATAAAACTTTCTTGACCTTAAATGGAAGATAAATCGAACAATAAAGATATATAGCTGCTTTTTGTGCCCCAAGGACCAATCTAATAAAGATGACAAACATTTGAGTTCAATCTGTGATTAATTAAGGACTTGGTTGAGCGAAATTTTATGAGAAAGGGAAGATTTTGATTCATGAAATCTCTAACGATCTTTCTGCAATTTTTTTTAATAACTCTCTAGTTCTTGGAATGAAATTGTAGAAAACTCTCTCAATTCTTTTAGTTTGTTGTGTTTTGATCCGTTTTACAAAAGGGAGAGGACCTAAATGCACAAAAGAAATCTTGTTGGGAGTGAAATATGATTTAAGCTGCAATAGAAACTAACGGCTAAGATGTAGTAGAAATTGACGGCTAAGATTGAGCCACGTCAGTACTTTTTGTTAAATCTTGACGAAAAGTAACCACAGGGTACCAAAGTGCTAACGGCGCAAACCTCAAGGTAGTCGAGTATCAAGTTTTGTCTTTCAGGGTACCAAAGTGGAACTAGTCCTAACCACAGGGTACCCAAGTATATTCTACCCTTTAATTTAATACGCGATTTTAGAGATACACGACAACTATTGGTCCCTTATGTATGGGGTAGGTTTCAAATTGTTCCCTTATCTTTAATTTATTTCAGATTGATTCGATATGTTTTAATTTGGGACTATGTTGTAATTTTATCTTCTGTCTTATATTTTTCAAAAATTATGTTTTGACCCCAAACATTTTTATAGTTTTCATTTTAGACCATAGATAATATGTATCTAGGGACCTATTTGTAATTTTTTTTGAAAATATTGAGGGTCAATATGTAATTTTTGAAATATTTGTTATGGTTAAAATTACAAAATAGCCCCAAAAGGGTACTAAAGTGTTAACGGAGAGTACCACAGGGTACCAAAGTGCCACTTTTTAAACCACAGAGTACCAAAATGAAATATGACCAAACCACAGGGTACCAAAGTGTAATTTAGCCTTAAAATTAAACATCATGGAAACATATAGGACCAATTTGAAACAAATGAAAGATAAGAGACCAATTTGAAACCTACCCATACATAAGGGACCAATTTGAGACTTTGGCCTTAATTTTATTATACCCACAAGCTTCTGAATATTCTAATGATGGACCCTATATATGTTTTATATTTTGTTTTTACAATCCAAGATGAATAATATACTTCCTATTAAAAGAAAACTTTCCCTTTTCCTTTTTGGTATTTTCTTTTCAACCCAAAATCATTATGGCCTCCTAGGGGTGTTCAAACTTCGATTTGGATCGGTTTTGACATTTTTTTTCAACCGAACCGAACAAATTGGATGACAACTAAAGTCATCCAATCAATCCAGTCATTTTAGGTCAACCGAACCAATCCAAACCGACTTTAATCGGTTTGGATTGGATCGGTTAATCGGTTTTCTATATATTCATTAAGTTAAAAATCTAAAAAATACAAAATAAATAAAAATCTAGAAAATATAAGAAAAGATTAGAAAATGTAAATTGTGATGAAGGATAAAGATTGAAGATGAAGTGATGAAGGAAGGATGAAGTGTAAAATTATGAATTGTGAAATAAAAAGTGACTAAATTTGAGTGTGAGGGACGACTAAATAAGGGAAAATAAAAAATGAAGAAATTAAGTTTAGAGATAGGGATGTTTTTTATTTAATGTAATATAAATAATAATTAATTAAATTATTAATATAGTTCAGTTTGGTTCGGTCGGTTTTTGGTTTTCAAAACCATCCGAACCGAACTAATCGGTTTTCATCATTTTCAATCCAATTCAACCAACTAGATAATTGGTTTTGGTTGGTTTTGATCGGTTTGGATTGGATTGATCGGTTGAGTTTGGATTGGATTGGATTTGAACAGCCCTAGGCCTCCTATTAAAGAAAAGGATCTAACAACCACAACCGTTCAAGTTGTTCGGAGGTTGAGAAAGTCTCCTTGTTCTCTGTTTTTGAACTTGTTGAGAAAGTTTTCTAAACATAGTGAAAAGGAATCTCTCATCATAAATAAATTGGGCTTCAAATAAAAATATCTCGTAATTAATTAACTTGTGCTAACTTATTTTTTGATTGATTTAAAGTTTTATCCATTTCGTTTCAGTAAAAATTAGAGAAGTCAGCTGGCTTCAATTAGATTTAGAGTAAATTAATTATCTAATCCTAGAAAGATGATAAATCTCTTAGTTTTGTCCCTGAAACATACAAATAAAAAATTTAGTCCCTAAAAGATTATAAGTCTCTCAGTTTAGTCTCCAAAAAATATAAATACAAAATCTAGTCTCTCAAAAATTCAATTAGAATCAATTTAGTCCTATAAAATACGCAAAACAACTATAAATAGAGTTATCTGACGTGGCTTGTAAACTTCCTTTGTGGGCCAATTATTTGCTGATATGTATAATTCTTTTTAATGATTAACAGAGTTAGCTGCACGTCTAATTGTTGTATTCGATTAATAACCTTTTGAAAAAAAATAAATCCCTTTTCTCTTACACTTATTATAATGAATAAATTACATTTTGGTACCTTATTTTATGGACCAATTTCACTTTGATATCCTATTTTTTCAAAAGTGACATTTCGGTACCCTGTTCTTTGCAACCATTAACATTTTGGTACTAAAAATTATTTTTCTTTTCAGTTTTGACGGTAAAGTCACATGTGACCAACTGACCATCATGAGCACAATAAAAATACCCAAATGTCCATTGTCCTCTTATTTTTCACTATTCATATGCTAAAACACTCAAAAGTCGTGAAAAATACCGAGATTCAAAGTGAGAGGATTTTGGAATGTTTTACCGTTTGAATCGTGAAAAATGAAAGGAAAATAAACATTTGAGTGTTTTTTACTGTACATGTGATGGTTACGTGCCACTTCGCTGTCCAAACTGACCAGAAAAATAAATTTGGGTACCAAAGTGTTAACAATGAAAAAAGCAGAGTACCGAAGTGCCACTTTTGAAAGAACATGTACCAAAGTGAAAACGGTCCATAAAATAGAGTACCAAAATATAATTTATCCTATTATAATCAACTAGTTTCGAGAATGAGATATGCCATTAGCACTTCGTTAAGATATTTAATGAGCAGATTTAGTTTAGGTACATATATACGCCTCTCAATGTATTTTTTTTAATCATTGTTTGCATTAACAAAACATGTATTTAGCAATAATTTTTCAGCGACGATTAAATGCACCAACGATATGGACGCACTTTAGTAGCAAGTTGGATAACAATTTGGGTAATTGCTGCTAATTCAACAAAATTAAAAGAGGTTATCTTAAACCTTTGAATGTTTCAAATCACTTTAGTTAGCTAAATCACTTTTGTATGTTTCAAATCATGAACCGTCGTCGAGTTTCTTTAGGCCATTCTAATTGAAAGGATTAAATTGATTACATTGTATTTTAAGATATTCAACAGTGTATTTTAAGATATTCAATAAAGGACTAAATTTGTATATGTTGGATCTTTGAGTATTTGTATAATTTAGGGACTAAATTGAGAGACTTGTCATCTTTTGGGACTAAATTTTGCATTTTTATCTTTTGAGGACTAATGAAGACTAAATAATTAATGGTCAAAGGGTCATTTTGGGCGTAAATGTGTGCCCTAATGTTCATTTTGATCCATTATGTTTCAAAATGTTCAAATTGGTCTTAAATGTTAGCAAAATGATTCATTTTCGGTCCTAAATATTGATAAAAATGTTTTATTTTTGTCCCAAACTATTAACTTTTGTCATATTTCTCTCGTCTCTCATTTCAAGTTCAAAGGACTTGTTAAGAGGAACATGTAGCTTTGAATTCGTCACTTTCGAATTTGAAACGAGAGAGATATGATCAACTTTGTTTGTTTAACCATGAAACAAGCGGTCTACTTTTAGGACCGATTTGACCTCGTTTGCTGACGACATCAACTGAATAAAGAAAGTACTCTTTGAGAATAGTACGTAGCTCTAAACTCGTCAAGTTTGAACTTGAAACAAGTCATATTCAATAGTGTGGGACCAAAATGAAACATTTTGCAAATATTTAGGACATTTGAATATTTTGAAACATAATAGACTGAAATGAACATTAGTGTATACATTTAGGACCAAAATGACCCTTTAATCATCATTAATTTATTCTTAAATTTATGCCTTATAAAGATGGTAAGAAAATTATTATAAATTAAAAATTCAATTATTTGAATTAATTGTTTTAAGCTAGCGCCACCCTACGCAATAATTACAAGAGAACTTTTAATACTCTTCTTTATTATGAAGTAGTTTGCTTTTATATTCCAATGAAATGAAATTTAACAAGATGCAATGAAAATAAACACATGGGCGCAACGTAACCTAAGCCTAATCATAGCCGTGAGAATACCTTCCTCCTACAACGTAAGACTTTTCTCTATCTAGAACCGAACTGAAATTTCTTCTTGAAGTTTCTAATAAAAGGAATGCACTAAATTAAAATTTTGAAAATGTAGTGAACTATCATAATTTTAGATTCACATTCTTTAAAGTGGGAGACATGTGAAAATTCTTTAAATGAAAACTAAATAAACTAGATAGAGAAAGAAAGTACGGAACTCATGTTTTTTCTATAGGATAAAATACACTACCAAGTGGTTAAGGTCGATTTCACTTTGGTACTTTGAAAGATGAAAGTTGACACTCGACTATCTTAAAGTTTGCTCCGTTAGCACGCTTTGGCACCCTATGGTTTACTTTCGTTAGCATTTAATGGAAAGTGCCGACTACATGTCGGCTTAATCCTAGCCATCGATTTCTACTACTTCTTAGCCATTGATTTTCATTGCATTTTAGCCATTGGTTTCTCTTGCATCTAAACCATCGGTTTCTAATTCAAGGTTAAATAATCATTTTTGTCCTCAAGCTTTCACACTTGTTTCATTGTGATCCCACATTAGGTTTTCTTTTCTACCTTTATGTCCTTTCCCTATAGTTATAGGGATCAAAACAAAATGAAAGAAGAATTTAAGGTTGTATTTTGCAATTTTTGTCCTAATTCGTTTAAGAAACTCGATCTGACTGAACTCAATCGAAACTCGAAAGTGTCAGGTTCAATCAGGTTTTTCAGTTTAGACCCAATTCTGCACACTCCTATCTAGAAACAGTGCTTTTCAAAACAAAGAGATGACATTATTTGGTGTTGTTGGATGACTTTAATGCTTAGGATTCAACAAAATGGAGAGAAATGGAGAGAGAGAGAAAAATGGAAATGATCCATTCTTACTTTTTACACCTTATGCAAAATTCAGGGTCATATTTACTCTTTTTTAAAGTTCATGGAACTATTCACATATCTTTAAGTTTAGGGGCTCCCTTGCATTTTAACCTAAAAATTTTATAAATGATTTTTTTAATTCATCTCATTGTTTCAAATCTTAAAATATTATTTGTATGCCCTTAATGCTTTTAAAAAATATCATTAATTATATTACATGAATCTGACTTTCTTTTAATCCTTAGTCACAAAATTATATATTATAAAATTATAAAGTATGTTTTAAAATATAAATTAGAAAAATAAAAAGAATTTAGTGACATTAAAATCTCATTTACATTCCATCATTTTTAAGTTGAGAATTCAAGAATAAATAAAGACACATCAAAATAACCAACAAAATTTGATTCAAAACAAAAAATTAACTTTAAAAGATAATAAAACTAATTAAAAAAAATCCTTTCACGCAATATAATTTCCTTAATTTAGTCTGCAAAAAATGCAAAAGCAATTATTTTCCAGAGAGCAACTTCACTCTAATAAACCAGTCATAGAATTAATTAGATTAAGAAGAAATTAATGTTTAATCGAGCCAAAAGAACAATAAAATCATCTAGAGATACAACTACGATTGATTGAAATCAATCAATGTAACGTAAATATTGATTGACATATTTTAATCTATTTTAATTTCCTTCTTTGCCAAGATCACAATTAGTGAGCCTTTTTCTGTAGTTGTATGTTTCTTAACTAATTTTTGGTCATCTTCTAGTTGACGCCATCTTAAATTTTTGTGTCGCATGGACTTGTCAATGCCACCAAAGAATGGAGAGACCACAGTCAAATAGTTATTGTTGCCATTGTGAGTGGAAATAAATTATATATATAGATGCATCACTTTTCTGAGATCATGCCCATACACATTATGTGTTATGATATATAGCATAGTTTTGTAATTAATTTCATTGTGGATTTCAACATTGAAATGCATCTACATAAAAATTGTGAGGAGGTATTTTATTACGGTCTAACATCATGAAATATTAAAATAAATAAAAGAGAAAGTACATATAGTCGTAAAGAAAAGTACATAAAATTAAATGAATTTATGCTGTTGTACAATAACATCGATGTTTAGTAATATCATTTTTACTTTTGTCGTTGTTTAATAGCCTTCCAATATTGTAACGCATTAGAATTTATTATGACCTAGAATCTTAAAATATTAAAACAAGGAAAGAAGAAGAAGAAAGTACTAATAGACAAAAAAAAAAAATAGTACATAGAATTAAATGATGGGCTAATATCGTTCTTTATTGGTGTCAATGTATACTAATGTAGTTGTTTACTAATATCGTTTTTGACAATGTCGTTATTTAGTAAAGTAGTTGTTCTACAATCTAACTCTAAATTCATTCCCCTATATATATATGTGTGTATTATGCTTATGAGAGATCATACAGTTTCATAAAGCATACATGGAAGATGAAGATCATGAGGCTTAAGATTCTCTGTGGAGAAGGTTTTTGGCTGATATATCTCTTCTTATCAAATCATTGAATCACCAAAGGACAAAGGTATAAACTCGTATCAATTGTCAATGTTTCCTTCTGCATTATTACATCAATATAAAGTATGACTTAAAGACCATCAAATGACGTAAAAAATAAAATTAGAAGTGTAAGGAATTTTAGTGATTAAAATTAAATGTATTATCACATGATTAAGGTTCATTGTATTAGATATATAGCTTAAAAATATGTGAATCAATATTATGTTATATTGACTGTTTTCTATCAACTGTATCATTTTTTAATTAGTTTCGTCTCTAATGATTTTATAGTCCCTTTGGCTGGATTATTATTAATTTATTATTGATGATGCTAGCAGTCGTTCATGCCCAGAAGCAACAAACTACAAAACCAGTAATACCAACCACTGTAGGTGAAGATTGAATATTTAAGCCTTGGTCTTCTCCATATTCCCACATCTAATGAGATTGCTGGAGAATGAGAAGGAACACCAAATTGATCCCACCCATTTGATTGAATCGAAGGCGATCTGTTGAGTGATTGAATCGTCGCTAGAGGAAGTTGTTGGTTGTTGAAGCCATCAAAGCCGGAGCCATAGAAAGAGGGGGAGGACGAGAACTCACAGTAAAAGTTGATGTAAAGTTTAAGGACAAAATTGACCGTAAAAATTATTGGGGACAAGATTGAAAGTTGATGTGAAGTTTAGGAACGAAAAAAAAATTTTTCCTTCTATTTATTTATATTATTATAATATAATATGGCAATTTAGCAATATAAATGTAATATGATATGACAAAATGAATAAAATAATACGATGTGGCCACTTAAGGAGCAAACACTCTTAATTATGAGATTTATCAAAAGGAGGCTTTTTTTTGGAAATGGATCCTCTCCATTTACTCCATTTCTCTCTATTTAATTGAATCCTAGCAATTAAATTAAAGTCATCTAATGGCAATTATCGCCCAAAAGATAGATAAAGTGGAGAGAGTAAATGAGAAAGAAAAATGTTGGGACTGTTAAAGAAAAACTTCAGAGTTCAAAATCACTATTCATAATCTTCTTTCCAATTTAACTGCGAATCCTTTCATATTTTTTATGCTTTTGGTTTTGTCAAATATACATAGTAAAATTGAATGATCATAAAGATTGATGGAGAAGTAGTCCTCTAACTTCAGAGTTCAAATTGAATGATCATATATATAAGGAATAATAGAAAGAAGCTATGTTTTAAGAATAAAATGCATTTAAAGAATGGCAACAAGATAAAATGTGTGATAAGAAAGCCACCACACCCATCAACATCTGAATTGCTAGTCTACGGATCAATTCCTGTTTAAATATAACCCTCGTTTTAGTGTGAAGAAACAAATGCCAAAATATTATCTTGGAGAAAGATGGAAAAATTCTAGTAAGCCAAGCCAAACACATCATTTTGGACCATAATTAAAGCAAAAGAAAAAAAAAAGCAAAGGATTGAGTCGGGTCAACCCACTCAACGTGATAAAATCGTATTTTCCCAAAAATTACCACCTATCCTAATCCGTTTGAGAAACTTGATCTGATCGAACTCGATCGAAAGTGTGAGGTTCGATGACGTTGGTTGATTTAGACTTGATTTTGCAGATTCCTATCTAGAATAGTGTGTATTTTGAAACAACTAGATGACATTACCTGATGTTGTTGGGCGAATTTAATGATTAGGACTAACAAAAAGGAGAGGAACAGAAAGAGAAAAAAATAGAGAGAATCCATTCCTGTTTTTACACCTTGTGCAAAATTCATCTCATTGTTATATATGGAACTATGCACATAGCTTTAAGTTTAGGGGTCCCTTCCATTTTAACCAAAAAATTATATAAATGATTTTTTTAATTAATCTCATTGTTTCAAATCTTAAAATAATATTTGTATACCCTTTATGCTATAAAAAATAAAATATCATTAAATATAGGGAAAACTACAAAAAACGTACTTATGATTTGGCCTAATCTCACATCACTGCTGTGTGGATTAAAAAGTCTCACTTTAGGTACATGTGCATTTCGCCGTTAGTCACGTTCAGTACTTGAACTTTTTTTCCGTTAGAACTTAGACGGAATAAGGATTTGACTCAGTGAAAAATAAAATTTTGGTCCACGAACTATGAGATAAGTTTCATTTTGGTCTTAAAACTATTTTTATTTCATTTTGGTCCTCAAACTTTCATATTTGTTTCGTTTTTTTTCCAAAAATGTTATTTCATATGATTTACGCCGTTATTTCTAACCTAAATAGTTAAGATGAATCATTTCTCTCTCAAATATAAATTTGTGGTTGAACTAAGAAGGCCAAAGTCCTATTTTCGTCCCTCAGTTATGCTCAATGTTCCAAATTGGTCCCTCAGTTATTTTTTGTTCCATATTGGTCCCTCAGTTTTCCAAAACTTGGCACAGTTTGCCCCTCAAACGTTTTCCATCCATTTTTTCGTTAAAAAAAAAAAAGACAATTGATTTTTAACTCTTAAAAGTTTGAATTTTTGCATTAAGGACCTTTTTCTCTATAATAAAACCAAAATGTAAGAAAGAAGAAATAACTGGAGTTTTAGTTTATTTCAACTTCTCTCACTCTCTCTGGTCTCTCTCTCTTTCTCTCGGCTCTCTCAATCTCTCTATGAAATTGAATTGTTGGGTGAAGATTAAGTACAGAGTGGTGAATCAGAGGTTCGGAACCATTCCCTTGGGAAAAAAATAGCGAAGGGGAGACAGAATAATTGAACTGAAAATGCAAATCCAAATCTGAGAAGAGATGAATCAGTCGGTGAGATGTCCCGAGATTTTCGAGAACCCGAAAATCCAGCTGCAACTTACAAAAGCAACCATCGTAAGTCTTGAGGTTTAATGAATGAGGACTACGCCGTTTAATAAAACAGGGCATATATTTTTTGTGGTAATTTTGGAATCTAATTCGAGAGAGAGAGAGAGTGAGAGAAGTTGAAATAAACTAAAATCTCCCAGTTATTTCTTGTTTTTTACATTTTGTTTTATTATAGAGAAAAAGGTCCTTGATGCAAAAGTTCAAACTTTTAGGAGTTAAAAATCAATTTTGTCTTTTTTGTTTTTTAACGGAAAAATAGATGGAAAACATTTGAGGGACAAACTGTGCCAAATTTTGAAAAACTAAGGGACCAATATGGAACAAAAAGTAACTTATGAACCAATTTGGAACATTGAGCATAACTGAGGGACCAAAATAGGACTTTGGCCAACTAAGAATAACAGTTTAAATTTCGATAAAATCACATTTTGGAGATCAAAACAGAAAAAATGTGAAAGTTTGAGGACAAAAATTAAATAAAAAATAGCTTTTATGAACAAAATGAAACTTATTCCATAGTTTGAAAACCAAAAATGAGATTTTAACCTTTGATTGGAAATCAACGAATAAGATGCAAAAGAAACCAACGGTTAAGATGCAATAGAAATCAACTACTAAGATACATTGAAAATCGATGGCTAAGATTGCGCCACGTCAGCATTTTCTATTAACATTAACGGAACAAAAACACATGTACCCTAGTTGCTAAGCGGCACATATCTCAAGTACCCAAAGTGAGACTTTTTAGACCACACAACAGTGATGTGAGATTGGGCCAAACCACAGATACATTTTTTGTAATTTACCCTTAAATATATTATATGAATCTGATTTTCTTTTAATAAATTATATAATAGAAAATTATAGTATGTTTTAAAATATAAATAAGAAAAATAAAAAGAATTTAGTGACATAAAAAGCTCATTTACAATCTTCCTTCACTTTTAAACTGAGAATTAAAGAATAAATAAAGAAACACCATAATAGCCAACCGAAACTTGATTAAAAAATTAACTTTAAAAGATAATAAAGCCAACTAAAAAAATTATTTAATGCAATATAATTTCCTTATTTAACCCTCTCAAATAAGCAAAAGCAATTATTTTCTACAGAGCAAATTCACTTCTTTCTTTCTTTTTCTTTTCTTTTTTTGCTAAGAAATGCTATAGTTTGGGTTTAGAGTTATATTCACAACTAATAGATTCTCTGTTGGATGATATTTGGTGCTCTAGCCTAGTATATTATGTCAATAGTGTACGCTTGAACTTGGATTTTCTTTATAATTTTTTTTAAACTTGATTATATTTTTCATAAAGAAAATCTTTACAATAATTTTATCTTCAACTTATGACAATGAATAACAGTGAAAACTAAAAAAAATTACATTTTGAGTACCAAAATGAAATAAATGTGAAAGTTTGAGGCCAAAAGTCAAACAAAAATAGTTTTAGATAAAAAATGAAACTTACCCAACAGGTTAAGGACCAAAATGAGTATTTAACATTGTAATGGAAACTGACAGGTAAGCTGCCAAACAAACCAATAATGACTAAGATGCAAAAAAAAAAAAAAAACCGACATCTAAGATATAATAAAAACCGACAACTAAGATGAAATTTAGAAAATGATATTTTTCATAGCTAATTTCATCATGGATTCCAACATGGAAAGGCATCAGTATTTATTATGGCTTAATATTTTGAAATATTAAAACAAAGATAAGAAAAGAAAATACATATAGTCATAAAAAAATACATAAAATTAATTAACTGATGGGTTAATGTTGTTCTTTATTGATGTGTTTTATACTAATGTCGTTATTTATTAATATCGTTTAAGTTTTACTAATCCTGTTATTTTGTAAAATTGTCGTTCTACAATCTAACCCTAAATCCATTCACTTATATATACGTATGTATTATATATACTTTCGGTATAATAGGTTAATTTAATGTCACAGTCTTTGGAGATATCATAGAGTTTCATAAAGCACACATGGAAGACGAATATCATGAGGCTCAAGATTCTTTCGAAACAAAATTTTTGTCGAATATATCTATTCCTATCAAATCAATGAATTACCAAAAGACAAAGGTATAAACTCCTATCAATTGTCAATATTTTATTCTACATTCTTACAACAATTTAAAGTATTAAGTTGACTTATAGACCATCAAATCAAATGACATAAAAAAATCAAATCAAAAGTGTAAGAAAGATTGAGTGATTAAAATTAAAATTATCATCACATGATTAAAGTTCATCGTATTAGATATGTAGCATAAAAATATGTGAATCAATGATATGATATATTGACTGATTGCTATCAAGTTTATCAATCTTTCTTTTTTAATTAGTTCTCTCTAGATGATTTTATAGTCCTTTTGGTTGGATTAGACATTGATACGTAATGGAAATAATTCTATATTTATATTCATATATCTTATGTTATAATACATCATAATTTTTATATATTTGAAGGCGAAGCGACAAACCGGAGCAACAGAAAAGCAGTAGGATTATTATTGCATTTGGAGAGAATTCAAGAAGAAATCTTCCAAGGGATAATCAAATCTCACTACATGAACATCTGCATTCATAAATATGTAATAATGGAATGTGTTCTTGTGACATATATACCAACTTCTTAATGCATTTGAATCTATGTCTCAGTAAACAAGAAGTATCTTTGGAAGATATTCTACGACCTAGGAAAAAATCAAAAGTGCTACCTAGTTTTGATGCCTCTATGGCCAATAATAAAATTGTACCTTTATTATATATAGACAAGGAAGAATGAAATAGGATTTATAGCCGAGGGATCTAATCACTCGGACTTCTTAGCCTAGAGTTTGTACCTTTATCATTTGGTGATTCATTGATTTGATGAAAATACATATATAGACAAAAGCAGCTTGCCCATGAAGAATTTTGAGCCTTTTGATCTTCATCTTTCCCGTATGCTTCACAGCAAAGTCCATGATCTCTCCAAAGATTGTGAAAATAAACTTGTTATACCACATAAGCATAATACACATATATATAGGTGAATAAATTCAAGATTAGGTTGTTGAACACTACTAAATAACGACATAAATAAAAACGATATTAGTAAACATCGACATTACTATACAACGACTTCATGAGTAAACAACAACATTTTAACTCATTTCTTTATGTACTTTTCTTTATGAGACTATATGTAATTTCTCTTTTTTTGATTTGATTTAATATTTCATTATGTTAGAACATAATAAAATATTTGCTCACGATTCCTAGATGCTTTTCAATGTTGAAACTCATGATAAAATTAATTATTAACTATGAAAAAGATCATTTTCCGTTTATACTTGAGCTAAATTCAATTGACCTTTTACTTTTTCTCTATTGAGTTTTTCTAACTTTATGAGTATCCCATAGCTTGAATTAATTTTATTGATTTTACACCCAAATAATCAATTGAATCTTGAATTTTAATCCTTTTTTAAAGTAGTGATATATATATCAATATGCATTTGTAACTCTGCTTCATTGAACTCCGCTTGTCATAGTCATTAGACAATTTTTACACAAATTGAAGGGCATGCATGGGTTCGATTTTTGAAACAACTAAGGGCCTGTTTGGCTTAACAATATCTTTTCATTATCTTTTCATTATCCTCATTTTCATTACATAACTTAAGCTACAGTACTATATAGGTGTTTGTTTTCCAATTATAAAGTCATTACAAAAATATCCTTTCATTACAAACTCATTTCATTACATATTTCATATCCAATTACTAACATACCCCTACTCAAATATCTATAATTACCTATACTCTAATACAAATATAAAAAAACTATTTAGCAAAAAAGTAATTTTCAATACCCTCATTTATTACACTTACAACTTTCTCTCTCCACTCATCAATTTTTCTTTTTTCTTTCTCTTATTCTTATTCACCCCTCTCTCTCACATATATATTTTATAATTATAATATATATATATATACATTTCGGCCAAAAAAATATATATATATACATATTATAATAATATAATGTGTATATATATTTAAACATATATATATATGCCACACACTCACGTATTCATATATATAATATAATAATATATAAATATTTTTTATTTTATAAATATATTATATTATACTATATATAATTTATAATTTATATTAATTTAAAATAAAATAATTCAACTCATGTTATTTACATTTTAGTCCATGATATAAAATATATAATTCAGACGCCAAAAATATACATTTTGGTCTCTCCTCCAGTATATATATGGGTATACGAGAGAGGCAGATAGTGGAAGAAGAGTGGATGGTGCGATGTGCTCATGCGTGAAGATCAACGGTCATATTATTACCCGCAAAAAGACAAACCGTTTTGATTAATATATAATTTTTGGTCCCACATTTTTTTCGTGGATAACATTTTGGTCCTTCAATTTATTTTTTGGAGGAAAGTTTGCAATATAGAAACCCAATCGTTGATGAATGCAATTTTTTACGGGTCAAGAGATATATTTCACTTTCGTAAGGACCGATTCGTTCAATTTATATGAAATCATAGACCAAATGGTAGGTTTTTAAAAATTTTCATGTTATTTACATTTTGGTCCTTTCATTTCATTACATAATACTACTCCAACCTTCATTACAAATATTCACATCTAGCGCAAATTTCGAGACAATTTCATTACCATTTCATTTCATAACCACCACAACCAAAAAGTCAAAATATTATTTTTTTATTTCTATCTATTTCCATTATCAATTATCAATTCTACCCCTATACAATTTAAAAAAACTCATATATTTATTTCAACCAACCACAATCATTACATACCCTTTTTCATAATTTCACATCCTATTTTTTTCATTACATCTCAAGCTAATCCAAACACCATTTTTATTACATTTTCATTACATAATTTTCTCATTACCATTTCATTACATAAAATCATCATTTCATTACCTACTTCTAATCCAAACACACCCTAAATCACATTGTACCTTGTTAGGAAAAGAAAATCAAAATTTAATTAAAAAATCTTATTGATCTAATGACCAAATAATCAATTGAATCTTGAATTTTAACCCTTTTTTAAAGTAATGATATACATCAATATTCATTTTTAGCTTTGCAGGACTTATGGGATTCCAAGATGATTCTACCTTTCTCATGTAGGACTTCTAGAATTGTAGGAAAAACTAGAATCTCCCTTCAAATATATTATTGAGACGATAATTAACTGAGAATAAGATTTATGTACAATTTCTTATATTTTTGTTATGATAAAGAGAGTATTAAAGACAATTTTTTACTTAACCAATCATTAAAGAGAGAGAATGTAATTTAAGCTTGTGATTAAAGTAACCTCATCGCAAACATATAAGGAACTGATGTAAGTTTTTTCACACTGACTACCGCCTCACAGTTACCTTTGAAGACCCAGACCCGGACTGGCAAACCTCCCGGCCAACGAATCTTCGCCGACGGCCATTGTCGAGCTTCGCATACGACAATGGTATATGCTTTACTTGGAGCCAATCAGAGGCTACAAAGTTACCGTGGACGAAGATTTTGCCTCGATGGAGAAGGAAGAATGTGATACAATTCATAGTCGAGGGATATGATTCATGATTGGTTAGAGTTTCAAGAAATGAGAATCTGAAGATGATTATAACTAAGTTAGAAGAGGATTTTGAATATGTTGCATAATTAGTAAATTGTTTTGATCTTTTCGGAATTAAATTGTATATTTTAATCTTTTAGGGACTGAGTTGTCAGCTCAATCATCTTTCCAAGACCGAGTTGTCAGCTCAGTGATCTTTCAGGGACCATATTATTAGTTTATGGAAAATATTATTATCATATTTAGGCAAAAGTACCATTTTGGTCCTCAAACTTTAAATTTATTGTCAATTTTGTTCTCCAACTTTATTTTACCGTCAATTTCGTCCCCAATATTTCTCATTTTGAACAATTGTATCATTTGCTCTAATTTTAGTTAAATATTAATGACATATTCAATGTGACTAATATCATTTAATGTAACATTATATTGATAGTAAAGGAAACTCAAATCTTAATATAGATTGAAATTAACAGCAAAAAAATATTAGGGATGAAATTAAAAGTTGATGTAAAGTTTAGGGAGGAAATTGACATAAAAAAACATTGAAGACAAAATTGAAAGTTGATGTAAAATTGAAGGACAAAAAAGATACTTTTACCTTCTATTTATTTATGATATTATAATATAATGTGGCAATTTAGGAGAACCAATATAATATGATATGGCCAAATGAATAAAATAATATGACATGGCAACTTAGGGAACAAACTCTCTTAATGAGATTTACCAAAAGGGGACTTTTAATGGAAATGAATTTTTTTCATTTTCCTTTTTCATCATTTCTCTCTATTTTGTCGAATTCTTGACATTAAAGTCATCTAATGACATCAAATTAATGTTGTCATATGGTCCTGAAGATAGTTAAAGTGGAGGAGAATAATTGAGGAACAAAAATGTTGGGACTTGGGATTGGTAAACGAAAACTTCAAAGTTCAAAATCACTTTTCATCAACTTTTTATTTAACGCGAATCCTTTAATAATTTTTATGCGGTCAAAGTCTTATTTTGGATCCTCAAGTTTTCTCAAAATTCCGTTCTGGTCCCTTATATTTTTTTCATTTCGTTTTGGTCCCTCAACTTTCCAAAAACGTTCAACCGATGGTCCCTCACTCTTTTCCATCATTGTTTTTAAAATAAAAAAAAACTAACTTTAGTCTCCCAAAAGTTTTATTGTTTTACATTAAGGTCCTTTTCTTTATATAATTGGATCAAAACATAAGAAAAAAATTAAATTAGAGTTGTAATCTAATTTGGCAAAAATAAAACACCTTCTTTGTTGAAAACGTGATGGAGGCAATGTTTGGGAAGAAGAAGAAGAAGAGACAGAGATGTTTTGGAGATAGACGATCACTCAATTGGAATGAATGAGGTAATCAGCCTCACAAAAAACTTCTCCTTCTCCATCAAATGTTATCATAGTAAAGCATCAGATCAGATTTTACATAACAATAATTTAGGTTTTTTGAAAACAACTTCAATTAAAAAACTTCGCCAAAACTATTATGAATAAAAATTCCCAAAATACTCTAGGGAAAGCAACCATAACCTAACTTCTGAAGTATTATGTATCAACTGATGATGATGATGAGGATAGGAGGAGGAGGTTTACAGTGTATACAGTGTTCTCTTTTCTTTTTTTGGGGCAAAATCAGCTTACAACTCCAATTTATTTATTTTTTTCTTATGTTTTGATCCAATTATAAAATGAAAAGGACCTTAATGCAAAAAAAAAACTTTTGGTAGACTAAAGTTATTTTTTCCTTTTTCTTTAAATAAGAAAATGGATGGAAAAGAATGAGGGACTAAGAGCGAAATGTTTTGGAAAGTTGGGGGACCAGAACGGAACGTAACTTTGAGTAAACCTGAGGGACCAAAATAGGACTTTGGCCTTTTTATGCTTTTGATTTTTGTCAAATATGTTTTGTGTAGACCTTCAATATTTATTTTTTTACTTTTAACAATAATAAAATTGAATGATCATAAACAATCACTCTAATTCTGAGATTTTAGCTATCTGATTTTCTAAATAATTAATATGTTAAATATATCAATTAAACTCTGCCACAAAATAATTTAATATATAAATTGGTAATATCAATATAATGGGGTGATTACTAATCTCTTAGGCAGTCAGTTGGGATCTTTGCCCAATAGGCATGTGGATAATAAAACTCATTACTGATTACCCCATTTAAATAGTGACTCAAGTATATTCTCATTTGTAATCACAAAATTAAATTACTTAATCAGTATCAAAAAATATAATAATAATTAATGCTAATCCATACAAATTTTAATGGAAAAAAATTCCAATAATACTCTCACTTGGATAACATTAATCAATTATTAGAAAAACAACAACAGAATACTGAAGCAAGTAATCATAACAAAAGTACACCAATGTGTACAACGAATGAGATTATACAAATCACTGAATGCCATAGGGAAACAAGTGACATCAAAACAAATCACTGCAACCGATGGGGAAACAAGTGACATAAACGGATCATGTCAATGACATATATATAAACGAATCACTGAATCCGATGGGGAAACAAGTTATGGCAAAACAAATCACTGCAAACGATGGGGAAACAAGTGATATTAAAGATTATTGACAAATGATATTAGCAAACCAATTTCAATGTCTGAATAAGATATGATGTGAAACGACATTAAAGTGTCATTTCAAAACAAAAGTCAAAAAAGACTTATTTCAGACTCTCACTAGACTAAGGCAACAACAAAGTTCCCAACAACACCAAAAGGGAGCCTCTAGTCAATAGGATTGTCGACAAATTTTCATAATAAATGTGAACCAAACAAGTTTGACAAACAAATAAGGCAATACAAATAAAATGGGATCACGAGTTCGATTATATCCAACTATTGCAATTACATCAAATGTCTCTCAAAAGTCAAAGTTAAGCTAAATCCCATAAACGTAATCAAATTGCGCCAAATGCCTCTCAAGGTCCAAAATTGGACTAAATCCAACAAATGTAATCAAATTGTGCCTAATGCATCGTCATGCAAATATAGCACCAAATGCCTCGTCAGGCATAGTCAGACTAAGGGTGCGTTTGGATGGGGGTGATAAGTTAAAGGAGGATAAAGGAAGGGGGGGGGTAATAAAGGAGAGGTAAAATATTTGTGTTATAAAGGAGGTTTTTAGTAAATGGAGTTTGGGAAAATGAGAGATAAAGGAGGAATTATGATGTGAAATTATTTTAAAGGGTATGTAATGATTGTGGTGGGTTTAAATAATTGTATTGGTATTTTAAATTTGTATAGGGGTAAAAATGGTAAAAATAAAGGAGAATAAATGAGAGTTATTTTGATGTTTGTTTTGGTGTTAATAAAGTGGTATGATGTAATCATTGCCTCGAAATTTGTGCTAACGGAGAAGTTAATAAAAGAGATTGTTGGAGTTGTATGGTAAATGAGGATGGAGGTGTGAATGTGGGACCAAAATGTAATTTTTGAGTACTAAATTGTAAATTTTTGGGGACTAGATTATATATTTTTCCTGTTTACTGTCTTTCTATTTTATTTTAAAATTTTGATACTACAAAAAATATTACCCATGTATATAATAGAGGAGGGACCAAAATGTATATTTTCTCGGGTATGAATTATGTATTTTTCTAAAATATTACCCATATACTCAATACAGAAGACGCTAAATTATAACAAACAATAAAAAATATTATTAAAGTTTTGAGAATTGAATTATATTTTTTTTTTCTATTTTGAATTTTGTTTTAATATTTTTACACTTCAAAAAATATTAATTATATATTGTGAGATCCTAGAATTTCATAGTGGAGTTTTGGGAGAGATTAGAGTAACATTAGAGACCCTTTTGTATTTTAGATAGCATTTTAGTCTTGTTCTAGGCTTGTATTAGGACTTTTTAATATAGAATTTTTAGAAAATTGAAGACTCGATTATTTAGAATTTTAATTCTCATATTTGAAATCCTCGTATTTTAATTGACTTGTGGTATAAATTTGGGAGCAAACAGAGTTTAAAATTTTATATGACTTTTATTTTGGTACTGCAATAAATCACATTCGAGTAGGAAACAGGCGTGTTATAGAGTTGTCAAAAATAAATTTCATATTTGGAATCTACTCTTCGAAACGGAACCAATAATATAAATTTTGTTAAGAAATTCCATTTCTAAAATTTTATGTTTTAAGGACTGTTTTGAAAGAATCCAATGGTTGTGGGCATTTTCTATAAATTCCAGTTCTTCAGTTACTGCAACTTAATAGCAGATTTGCTCCCCTAACTTTCTAAAATTCCAAAACGACCCCACTTGGTCATGAAAAGACAGCACGACTGCCTCCTCTGTTTCATCTTCTTCGCACGCTTTCTCCCTCATATCTCTCATTCCGCTACTTCATCCGCCCAAATCGCAGACTAGACTAGGTCGCCGTCATCCCTACCGCCGCTAGACACGTTGCCGCCGGTGGTAGTAGCTCAAGCCGCCTCCTCCTCCCCCATTTGTTTGGTTGGTCCCATCTTTCACTCCTCATCCTCTATAGTTCGTTTTGTATGTAGTTGCTGGTTTTGTAGCATAAGCTTTGAAATTTCTTCTAGTTTGTGATGGTTTGTGATGCTTCTAATGATCTGAAACTCTAATATCAACTTTATCTTCCATCGTCATGAATTTTGGACACGATAAGAATTTAGGGCTCACTTGAAATTGGGGTTTTTGCCACATCTGTCATATTTCTTGAATTCACTGAATGAGTGTTTATCGTTGGATTGAAGCTTGGTTCTACTTTCATAGATTTTGAGACCCGATAGAAATTTTAGGTAAACATTAATTGGGGCTTTTGACCAAATCTCTTTGGTTTCATGAAATTATTAGTTTGGATGATTTCAATGGATGATAAAAATGGGTCATAGTGCATTGATTTAAATTTAGAATAGGTATTTTAAAAATTGACTATTTTTCACAAAACTTTAAAGTTGCATTTTGGTCCCTATGCGTGATTTTGATGGTCTTGATGAACTAAATAAAATACTTCGGGATTATGGAGAGTTTTGAAGTAATAATCTTGAATTTAAAAAGTTGGAGTTATTGTATGCAAGTTCAACCTCAAGGGAAAAAATGTCTCAAGTTGTGAGATTGGCTTATGGTCTTAATTTTGAAATTTGTTTATGAACTATTTAATTCTTGGATTTCAAATCATTGTCAAAGCTCTCAAATTGATACTCAAGTCTTTTGTTCATCTCTTGTTTATGTATTAGAATCCTAGTTGGATATGAGTGAGGGTTGGATAAGTTCTTTTAGTAAGGATTTGCTATGAGGGGTTAGTTTGATAGATTGTGAAGGGTTGGACCTACGGGTCATTGGGAGTTGATTCTCAAAATATATTGATTGAATCTTTGTTTGTGAATATACTTATAGAGTTGTTTACGTCGATCGTTTGACGAAAGCTATAAGGTGCAGTTACTATAAGGTGCAGTTATCAATTCTCCGGGTCGAGGTGAGTGGCTTTTTCATACTTGTTCGGTGTGAGACCTTGATTGTCGATGAGTTTTGTTTATATTGCGAACTAACTTTTTCATTGACAGTTTCCTCCAAAATTGGGAATGTTGAGTACTTTCGGATATAAGTCTTCACCTTTTAAATATTTTGTTGATGGTAGTGAGTGTTTGACTTGAAATGTAACTACCTTGATATAATTGATACTTTCGTGGCTGTTCAAAAACAAAAATGATACTTTGGTGGACGATGGGTTGTGTATGGTGTTCTCTCCGACTGTGGGAGGAGGTGATAATTTGTATATCTCCCCAATGAAGGGTTGAGGTCAATGTATGTTCAAACTTGAGTAAAATTTCTTGAATGTGGAATCTTGGTTGCGCAATACTATGCAATTAAATTATTTATAATGATGATGCAGGAGAGGGTGTCCTCGATTATTTGAAACTCTAAAGGGGCCTTGACTAGTTCTTAGATGAATTTGTTGTCATTCTTATATTGGTAACTTAATTGACTTTCTTTATAAGGTGATTGGTGTTGTTGATCTTTCCTTGTACTTTGTGGTGTTCTATAATGTGAGTTTTCTTCTTGTGAAATTTTATTGATTTCTCTAAGTGATGAGTGACCTATGTTATGTTTATCTTAATATTTGTGTGGTGACTTAATGTTCAATTAGTGAGTTTTAAATATACTTGTATTTGATCTTAAATTTCTTGATCAATATGCCTCGATGGGAACTATGAAATTCTGGCCGTGTATCTTATTTGTTCACTTAAAATGTTGATTGATGCTGGTGATATTATTTAAGATTTATTTGAGTGATATATGTTTTGAGTTGACTAAATTTGCTTGTGCTTGTGTTTGTGGTTATGCTTGTGCTTGTCTTTGTGTTTGTGATTGTGAATGTGATGGTGATTGGGTTTGCATTTGTGTTTGTGTTTGTGTGTGTATGTAATTACTATCTCATAAGTTCTAGCCGTGGTATTGATTGAAAACCTTTACTTACTTTGGTCCGTGATTTATCATTGACTATTTGTGGGATGAATGTGATAATGCTGTGTGCGCTCCCGATGGGTGAGAAAAGCTTTGTGCGGTCCCCACGGGTTGAAATAATGTTGTGTGCGCTCTCGTTATATTTTTAGCAACGATTTTACAGTTTTAAAAGTAGTCATTATTATTGTTGCAGCGATTTAAAAATTGGCCCTATTGTCTTTAACAGCGGTTTTCAAATCGTCACTATTGTATCTAGCAATAGCTTTCAAAATCGTTACTATTGTCCCTAGCAGAAGTTTTCAAAATAGTCGTTATTTTTAGCAACAATTTTTTAACTTGTTGCTATTAACTTTAGCAGTGGTTTGCAAAATCGTCGTTAATATCTCTAGGAACGTTTTTCAAAATCGTTGCTATTTTCTAGAGCAGCGATTATAAAATTGTCGCTGGATTTTAGCAGCGGTTTAAAACATTATTTTTTAGCAGCGATTTTCAATGTTGTCATTCTTTTTAGCGACGGTTTTGAATATTGTCGCTATTGTCTTTGGCAGCGGTTTGCAAAATCGTCACTATTTTTTAGAGAAGTGAACTTTAAATTTGTCGCTGGTTTTTTAGTAGCAGTTTTAAAAATGGTCGCTATTATCTCTTGCAGCGGTTTCAAAAATAGCAACGGTTTTTAAAATTGTTGCTATTTTCTTTAGCTGTTGTGTGCAAAATTGTCGCTATTATCTATAGCAGCGGTTTTCGAAGTCGTTGCTATTTTCTACAGCAGAGGTTTTCAAAATTGTCGCTGGTTTTTAGCAGTGATTTTAAAATGGTCGTTATTCTCTCTTGCAACGGTTTCAAAAGTAGTTGTTATTTTTTAAGCCGTGATCTTAAAAAATAGTTGTCATTTTTTACAACGATTTTAAAAATTGTCGCTATTGTTTTTCGCAGCAGTTTTAAAAATTGTCGCTATTGTGTTTAGCAAAGGTTTTAAATATTGTCGTCATTGTCTGTAGCAGTGATTTTCGAAAATAGTCGTTATTTTTTTGCAACTATTTTTATAATTTTCGCTATTCTCTTTAGATGTCGTTTTCAAAGTTGTTGCTATTGATTTTAGTAGCGATTTTCAAAATCGTCCCTATTGTTTCTAGTAGCGATTTTAAAAATGCTCGTTATATTTTTAACAACGGTTTTCGAAATTTCGCTATTATCTCTAGCAACAGTTTTAAAAATAGTCGTTAATTTTCGATTTTTAAAAATGTCCCTATTGTCTTTAAGAGCGGTTTTCAAAATCGTCATTATTGTCTCTAGCAACAGTTTTAAAAAATACTCGTTATTTTTTAGTACGGTTATCAAAACCATGGCTATTTTTTAGCAACGGTTTTGAAATTGTCGATGTTATCTTCAGCAGTGGTTTGTTAAAAAATGTCGTTGTTATTTTCTAGAGCTGATTAATTTTAGCAACGGTTTTAGTACAGTTATCAAAATCGTTGTTATTTTCTAGAGCAGCAGTTTTTAAAATTGTGGTTGGTTTTTTAGCAGTGGCTTTAAAAAAGGTCGTTGTTGTCTCTTGTAGCAATTTCAAAAATAGTTGTTATTTTTAGCAGCGGTTTTCAAAATCGTCGCTATTTTCTAGAGCAGCGATTTGTAATATTGTCGTTGGTTTTTTACCAGCGGTTTTAAAAATGGTCGTTATTTCTCTAGCAACAATTTCCAAAATAGTCGTTACTTTTTTGGTGCGGTTTTCAAATTTGTCGCTATTTATGAACAACGATTTTTAAAAGAGCAAACCCCCTTTTTGGTCCCTCAATTGTTACTAAGTCGAG
>QANZ01004172.1:8512-26893 GCA_003254925.1 Chamaecrista fasciculata
TGTAGTTGAAAAGGACTAAAAAAGGACAAAATTGACAACATAGCCACTTGGGCAACTCAAACCCCTCGGAAAATCATTGCGTCTTTCTCTTTAATTGCTCTAAAACTCAAGTCATAACATTTGGCACCCATAAGGAAAAGTTACATCGTGTCAATCTTTAGTAACCTTTAAGTTCCAACAAAACAAAAAATGACTCCAAGTAGGGCTGACCGTATTCACAATCATCACCGATGAAATAGATCACTTCATCAAAATTCATCTGCCGATATGTGATTACTTCAATTACAGTACTTAATAAAAGAGATTTGTGGAAACGGGCATCAAGATGTCAATGTCTTCATTCCAATCACAAGATGATACAACCATTGAGTTAATTTTATTTATAACTATATATGAGATTGCAGTTAGGATGTGCGAAGAAAGATGAACATCACAAAATGCAGACGAATTCACGAAAATTTTAAAAGAAGGAAGCAAAACCTGAAAGAAGCAGAGACGAAGAGATTAGCGACGACGACAAACGGCGTTGTTGGGATAAATATGGCGTTTTCCGACTTCTCTCGCTCGTTGCTCCTCTCCTCTCACTTGCGCCTTCTCTGCCTTTATCGACAGAGGTTAGGGTTGGGGCTTGGCAAGAGGTTAGTGTTTTTTATTTTTTTTTGTGTAAATTACACTTTGGTACCCTGTGGTTTGACCCTATTTCACTTTGGTACCCTGTGGTTTGAAACCTGACACTTTGGTACCCTGTGGTATTCTCCATTAACACTTTGGTACCCTTTGGAGCTATTTTGTAATTTTAACCATAACAAATTTTTCAAAAAGTACATATTGACCCCAAATTTTTTTTAAAAAATTACAAATAGACCCCTGGATACATATTATCTAGGGACTAAAATGAAAATTTTAAAAAAATTTTGGGGTCAATATGTAATTTTTACAACATTTGTTATGGTTAAAATTACAAAATAGCTCCAAAGGGTACCAAAGTGTTAATGGAGAATACCACAGGGTACCAAAGTGAAATAGGGTCAAACCACAAGGTATCAAAGTGTAATTTACCCTTTTTATTTTTAAATAATTTATAGAAAAAAGACCCTTTTATGCCCTTAACATTTGCGGTCATTTTCAATTATGCCCCTAACATTTCATTTGTGTCAGTTGTGCTCCTAATGTAAAACGTTAGTTTCAATTATGTCCCCAACTTTGACTCAATGCTGATGTGTTAATTTTTTTTACTTGTGTGTCAATTTTTTGTTTTGAAATAAATATGTGGCAAGATAACTGGATAAATAAAACATCCTTGATTTTTGTTTTATCCACCATGACATTTCCTACGTGGATTTACATTTTCTAAACCAAAAAATTACTACCCTAAAATTTTTTGACATCTTCATCTTCATCTTCATAAGCCTTATACCAGTCAAAAACCCTAAATTTCCCTAGCTTTCTTTCTTCACCTTCGGGTGCGCAAGAGTAGGGTTTAAAAACCTAAAACCCTAAACTTTATTCACTTTGGGGGCACAAATTGGGGGCATAATTGAAACTAACAGTTCACATTGGGGGCATAACTGACACAAATGAAACGTTAGGGGCATAACTGAAAATCACCGCAAACGTTAGGGGCACGAAAGGGTACATACGGTTTTTTTAACACATCAGTTGAAACCGTTAACAAATGAGGTCTAATTTTAATACAGTATTTTCTACCAAAACATCCAATATATGTACTCTATTCGTAGAAAATTCGCACCAAAAATAAAATTATAGTATTGTTAAAAAATACTGTATTAAAAAAATGTTTGTTAAAAAAATAACTAACTTAAAAAACTTTGTTGTAAAATACTATATTGAGATGTTTTAGAAGTTGATAATTAGTATTTCAAAGTTGAATAATCAATTAATTCCGACAAAAGAACACTAATATTTTTTAAAATATGTTAATAATTAATATAATTAACAAAATTAAATATATCAACTAATGAAATGAATTTAATCGTGTGTAATATGTAGAAAATTAGGGAGCTTGAGGAGGAACTAAACTGACACAATTTTTATTATACAACGACTATAAATACAATTTGCTCTTTTATCACTATAAATACAATTCTATCAATATTTTTTTTACCATTTGGAGAGAAATCACAGCATTTGCTGCGATTTCTCTCTTTCTTTTTTTTTTTTTATTTTTTTTTTAAAAAATTGGTGGTACTATTTAATTGACTAAACTTAAATCAAAATGTGTATGTTTTTTAGGGAATAAATATAACATTTTGGGTATCTTGGAACTAACTTTATTTTTCTATATTATTCTAATAAAAAACTTTTATTTTTAAAATAATTTTTAAAAATAATAAAGAAAAAGCAGGTGCATGCTGCGATCTATACAAATCGCAGCACCTGCTGCGATTTACAATTTGTAAATCGCAGCATGTGCTGCGATTTATTTTTTTTTGTTAAAAAAAAATTAAAAAATAAACGGATATCAACGTGGCACCCATATAAGGAATAATTTTTTTTGGGGGGATCGATATCATTTTTTTTTATTTTTTTTATTATATAAATAAAAAAAACCTGTATTTTGATTATTCATAAATTAATCGTGGACTCAATATAAATTCAACAACTTAATAGTAAGTTTTCTCCTTTTTATTATTTCTTCATTTTTGGTATTTTTTAATTGTTTAATTTCTTTTGTTTTTGTTGATTTTTCATACTTGGGATTTTTCTTTTTCTTTTTTATTTTATATATGAAAATGAATGGCAATTCACTAACAATTATTCTGTAATCTCAACATTGTATTTATGGAAAATAAAAAATTTACCTAGATAAAATACGGTGTTGACAAACGTATCCAAAAGTGGTTCTGAAACCAAAAGGTGAATAATTATTAAAAATCACTTTCAAATTCAATTTGATCTCATTTGCAAACAATCTTAGTTAATTAGGTAGAAAAAAATTCGTCAAAAGTAACCCATGTAGCTCCAAATTCATTGTAATCAAACTTAAAACGGAAAAAATATGGCTAATTTCACTCGTTTTATTGTAAAACGAGCGGCCAACTTTTAAAGCCTAATTTGACCTTGTTTACAATGGCCTTAATGGGACAAAGAAATGACTCGTTAAAACCAACATGTAGCTTGAGACTCGTCACATTCGAACTTAAAACAAGAGAAATATAACCACAATTAGTCGTTGAGATTTAATGAGTGAAACTTTAGAGAAACTTGGAAGACCAAAATTGTAATAAAAAAACAAAAATAAAAGGCTGGATCGCAATCTACCCAAAGATAAGAGACAAATTACAATTTGGCCAAAAATCATATGATGACCTCTCATTTTATTAATATTATTATTTTGAATTTCACAAAAATATTACACAAACCCACATATGATGCTATGTACTCAATTGCATATAGACTGTTTGAGCATCCTAAACTTGAAAATGCATCTGAAAATTTCCAAAGACAGAACAACAAGAGCCAAAAGTGCAAGAATGGCCACATATACCCACTTCAATATTCCATCTTGCCTTTCATTCTTATTAATCCCTTCTTCCAATATGCTTGCAATGATTAATGCAACTATGGCATACCCAACTACCTTATGCCATAAGCTCCACCATTTGTAATGACTCTCTTTCTTTGGTCTCACAAAAATGGAAATCACCATCTAATCAAACAAGTGTACAAATAATTAGTCTCTCTATATGTATAACTTCAAAGAAGTGAAATTTAAAATTGTAAAAATGTAGTTTGGTCTTGTCTTGTCCAACCTTTTTTTTTTTTTTTTCATCTTGTGGATATATGATATATCTCTCACTTTTTTAAAAATAAATATTGTTTAAAAAAATATTAAATATAACATGATATAAAATTAAATATTATACACATAATATAAGATTAACCAAGTCTTGCAATCAACTCCAAGTGTGGAGACATGTTATCCCCGTAGGACCTTGCCCATTTTCATCTAGAGAAAATACATAAACATACATGTTAAATATACGTCAAAAGGTCATTTAGTCCTAAATGTATTTCCTAATGTTCATTTTAGTATTTTTTTTGTTTTAAAATATTCAAATTGGTCATAAATACTGGCAAAATATTTCATTTTGGTCCCAAATGATTGAATTTGATCATATTTCTCTCATCTTTTTTTTCAAGTTCAAAGGACTTGTTAAGAGTAACCCGTAACTGAATTTGTCACAGTCGGATTTGAAACAAAAAAGATAAGATTAATTTTACTTGTTTGACAGTGAAACGAGCGATCTACTTTTATGACCGATTTAACCTTGTTTGTTGACGACCCTAACTGAATAGAAAAATTACTCTTTGAGAACAATACTTAGCTCTGAACTCGTTACATTCGAACTTAAAATGGGAGAAGTATAATCATATTCAATGGTTTAGGACCAAAATGAAATAGTTTTCCATCATTTAGGATCAGTTTAAACATTTTGAAATATAAAGGACCAAAATAAACATTAGGGCATACATTTAGGACCAAAATGACCCTTTAACTTTAAATATACTAAATATAAAAGGTTAAATATCATCATATATGCTGAGAAATTAAAAACTCATGATGATGACTCACTTGAAGATTTGTGAATGAGAATAGAATGGTAGTGAGAGTGCGTTGTGTTTGAGATCCATATTGTTTTGAAGGAGTTGCAAGCCACATGCCAAAGCACCATCCTACTGTGCCCAGAATGCATCCTACAGTCTCACAAACTGTGTGAAAAGTGTACCATTCATCACACTCCATTGGGGATTTTCTGCAGTATCTTGCTACAATCACTCCAATCAACACCAAATTTCCCCAACCTATTAGGGTCAGAATCCCATAAACCTACCATTCATATATATATATATATATATTAATTAATTAAGTCATCAATCGGTAAATGAAAAGATTACTAGTTTCGGAGGACAGAGAAGAGTCTCTCTAGAAAGACTAATTAGTTTTAAGAATTGATTTATAACTTGCATATCTTTTTTTTTTTTTGGATAGAAACTTGCATNTATAAAGTATAAATTTGGACTCTTATCTTTTGGTCAGTTTGCAAATTAGACTCTCATCTTTTTCTTTTACAAATTTGGTCCCTTATCTTTTGGTCAGGTTACAAATTTGGTCTCATTTCTTTATAAAAAGTTTTACTGTTAGTCTCACGTCATAAATTCCGTTCATCTCTTTCCGTTAAATATGACGTGGAAAGCTGACTTAGAGGAGATTTTGATCCTCTATCTTTGGGATAAGTTGCGATTTTGATTATATATCTTTCCCTTCTTTGTTTTTTTTTTTGCAATTTTGGTTCCCCACGTCAGCTATCCACGTCACATTTAACGGGGGAGATTGTCAGAATTTAGAGTGGGACTAATAGTGAAATCTTTTGCAAAGATAAAGAACCAAATTTGCAGAATAGATAAGAGTCTGATTTGCAACCTGACTAAAAGATAATAGACTAAATTTACACTTTGACATTGTATATTTGTATGTATACTCTTAATTTAATGACTTTCAGAGATAACAAAAAATATAATAAAAATGTGATGTGTATATATATATATATATATATATGACCTTACATTTTGAAGGTGACGACCACGTTGGGGTTGGCGATTTTGAGCGAGAGGATGAGGTCTCTTTAATAAAGAATCTGTTGTTTTTGGAGTGTCTTGGCTCTGATCAGTAGGATCATCAGTGGCATGATTTTGCTTATGCACTTCCATGTCACTCATTTTTTTGGATTCTTGAAATCCCCATGGAATTGATCTTACTTCTTTCACATGAACAATTTTTCCATTAATGGGTACTGAAGAAGTTTGAGCATAGATAGGGTTAGGAAGGAAGAAGAAGAAGAAAAAGGGAACAAATAAACTTAGAAGAATAAGGCAATTATTAGATGATGCCATATAACTATATACGTCACTCTCACAATTTTCAGAAACAAGATGCATGTGAAGATTTCCCAAATGGGAAATTGATTAATTAAGACCACAAATCATCACAATTCTCAAAGGACATGATGCACTGTTGAATTTAAATGATCCCTATATATATGTATATATTTTAGGGAACTGTTCTTTACTTCTGTGGCTTAGAAAAGGAAAGGCAAGTTCATTCAATTAAGTACATTGTTAATCCAGATTTTTAATTTTAATTTTTGATGCCATGACCTAGTATATTTTCTTTTGGCTCATGCTTTTGACCTTTAAGCATATGTGCTTTCCTTATACACATTATATGGAATATTTCTCTGACTTGCTTTAATAACATAATCAGATATTATTCCTCAACTGCCAACTTTATTCCTTCATGATAGTTAAAAATTTAGGAGGATTTTGATACTCAATATGTTATCAACGGCAAAGTCATATATATAGTTGTTTAAGTTTTTTTTTTTTTTTTTCTTTTTGTCTCCATAACTAGAAACTGGAAACAATAAATGTAGTCAATGAAAAAAGCTAAAGCAGTATAGTAATTTAATTAGCTTGCAAGCTAATTAACATACACCAATAATTATGACTTATTTGGCTAGCTGTCCACCAAGAATATGCTTCAATTTCCTCTTAATACTTTTTCCCCTTGTAATTAAGAAACATTCGTTCATCGATAAGTTAATATATATATATATAAAGATATTTCATGACTTTACATAATACACATGCATGATGTATGGGTTCTAGGCTGTTGGAAAAAAAAAAAAAGATAATGGTTCTAGGCTCAACAATAAGCTTCCAAATTGTTGGTTTTTTTTTTTTCATCCAAAATTAGAATATTTATGAAGGATGATATGCTACACTGATTTGTTAATCAATTTTTTATTGAAGAATTAAATTGATTAGAAATTGAAGGAGGTGGTGGATATGCATTAAATTGTAAGCTGTGTAGGTAATTCCTCCATGAGCAAGGTGTGTTGTGTGAGCATCACCAAAATGTAGTTTTAAAAGTGGTAATGGGAGGGTTTATAATTTTTCCATGCAAAAATTACGTTTGGGAGAGGATTTATAATTTTTTCGTTCAAAAATTATAGTTGTGAGAGAGGGTTTACAATTTTCTCCGGTGAAAAATTGTATTGAGGAGAGTTTGTAATTTTGTTCGTGCAAAAATTACAATTATAGTAAAGTTAGTCCCAAAGAGACGGTAGAGTAGGTATTGAGGAAATGTTATACAAGCGATGAAGAGGTGTTGTATAAGTGACAAGGAGATACCGCACAGACAATTTGAGGGAGGACAAGAGTGTTCTCCGAGAATAGAGAAGATCAAAAAAGTTGAGAATGAAGAGAGGTCAATCTTTTCCAATAAGGTGAGATGATGTGGGATTTTGAATGAAGGGAAGATTTGTTGAGCTTTTTTTTTTTTTATTCAAAATCAGAATATTTATGAAGGATGATATGCTACACCGATTTGTTAATCAATTCTTGATTGAAGAATCAAATTGATTAGAAATTGAAGGATGTGGTGGATATGTAGGGATGACATCTTAGGATAGTTAGGGTATTTGCCCGTATCCGTTCGAAAAAAATATCCGATATCCGTCAGATACCGGATATCGGATAGGATACGGATAATGAAAATTAAATATTTTTCGGATATTGGGCGGATATGGATATTGCCCTTGGATATCCGTCCGAAATGAACGGATAGTTAGGGTACCTTATATCCGATATATAATATCCTATTACTTATTTAATTTTTATATTGTACATTCAATTTAATATTTTATATATAATTATTTAAATTTAATTAATTTTATATATATTTATATATTCATTAGTTATATTATATTTAATTTTTATATATTAAAAAATAAATTTAAAATATAAATAAATAACAATTTAATTTATTTAAGTTAGTTGGTGGATAATGGATATTGGGTACCCGGTATATCCGATTTATAAAATAGGATAGGATATCCTATATTCATATTTTTTCGAATATTTCGGGTACTTGTCGGATACCAGATATTGAATAGGGTGCGGATACGAATATTAATTTATCGAATACAGATAGGGTACGGATATTGGATAGGATGAACGGATATGGATAGTGACAAAATCACCGGATACCATATCCGTTGTCATCCCTGTGGATATGCATTAAATTGCAAGATTGAGGAGATGTAGTGAACTGCCTTTAAGTAGAGGTAATTCCTTCATGAACTAAAATGAGGTGTGTTGTGTGAGCATCACTAAAATGTGGTTTTGAGAGTGGTAAGGGGAGGGTTTATAATTTTTCCGTGCAAAAATTATGTTTAGGAGAGAGTTTATAATTTTTCCGTTCAAAAATTATAATTGTGAGAGAGGGTTTACAATTTTCTCTGGTCAAAAATTGTATTGAGGAGAGTTTTTGATTTTTCTACGTGCAAAAATTACAATTAAAGTGAAGTTAGTCCCAAAGGGACCATAGAGTAGGTAATGAGGCACCAAACCACGTTAAAATTCTTGTGCATGATTTTCTCTATTCTTCTTCCCTTTACTTAATAGTTGATGTGGGTGTCGATGATGCGAGCATGGGGGGCACTTCCATATCAAGCAATATCAAGGAGTCAATGAGCGAGCTTGTGGAAGAAACTTGGACAATTCAAATGACAAATGGACCTTCAAACAATGTTGAAAACGTCACTTTATTTGTTGGGGTTGAAAGAGGAGTTTTTCAACATATTATAGGCTTGAATATATCAAGATCAAGAGTTGGACCCATGTACTATATAAGTGGAGACTTATTTGGGCCTAAATCATCGTATTTTGGGCATACAAAGTTGATTAAAATTGAGGCTTCTATTATGGACGAAAATCATTGTATTTGGAATTTTATATTTGACGTCCATTAGTTATTGAGCTAGTTTTATGTTTTGGGCTTTTTATTTAAAGTCCATTAGTGTCTTAAAACCCTCATATTAGTTTATTTTAAACATTATCTTTTAATTGGGCTTTAGTTGATGGAATGTTAGTAGAGCCCATTAGGTTTTAGAGTTTTCTATTTCATGGAGTATAATATACTCCATTAACTCATTTGTATTGGGAGTTTTTGAGAATTATATGAGAGCATAGTGCTTTTCTTCTCTTCTTGGCTGAAAGAAGAATCCATAGGAGAGGTGGTGTCTATCTCCTTCTATTGCATCAAGAATTATTTCTTATCAAGGTAATCACTTGTGGCCAATTCATTCTTGATTTTTAAATCAACCAATTATTTGCATTTCCATTTCCAGTTGTCATTTGGGGGTTCAATAGGTTGGGGGGTTTCATTCCTTCTATTTGTTCTATCCAACTTGTGTGTTGGGGTTTCGGGTTCGTTATAACCTTGGGGTTCCGCATCATTTGGTATCAGAGCTGTGGCTTGGGATAAATTCTTATTTATCTTGTTTATCATTTTATTCATCCAATTTCTGGAAAAAGAAAACGAAAAAAAATATAAAAAAAAATATATTGCAGAATCTGTTTTGTGTGGAGAAATTCTGGGCTGATATAAATTTCATGTTGTTCGTCCACTTTTACTTTGAGTTTTTGGACGTGTAGTAGGTCATTTTGATAGTTCAGAATCTCATCTTTCACCTTGATTTGGAATTGCATGAATCCGAGCACTGCACGTGAAGTTATAGCCAAATTTGTGAAGTAGCATTTTGCTGGAAATTTTAGGCTAAGTTTGCTTCTTGTGTTACTTGATATATATATATAAGGGAACTTGGTTTCATAGTTTTCTTGCTTCTTGTTTAGTGTTTAGTGTCAAATCTCTTCGAGAGATTTCCAATTCTGCAGGTTTTGTCTTTTAAGTTTCTAATTTTTGCTTTCTTTGTGCTTTTGCCTCTATTAGATTATAATTAAAAACTTGCTTCTTGTTAATTGGTATATACTTCTGAGTGACATACTTACCTTCACTGTGTGTTCTCAATTTCTGTTCATTTTATTCGGTCTAATTGCCTCTAGATTTGAAGTGTGTTGTCCTTGTTTAGGTTTCTTTGCTTTTCTATTTGCTCAAGTGTTTTTAAATGATGTGAGAATTGATTCTGAAGTGCAATTGAAGACATAGGAGTGGAGAGGTAAAAGGCTAGAGTGTTGAAACATGAGTGGAAAGCCTCCTTGACTGAAACACGTGAGGGAGTGGTTTTGTGAGGATTTCTTGTTTGCTAACATTTTCTTGCAGCTTATTATGATGAATGAAGATAATCAATTCAACATGAATGATATGAGAAAGATGTTTGATAGACTTGAGTTGTGGCTTTCTAAAGCAAATGATCGGTTAGGAAGATTGGAGGAGAATCATATGATGAAGAGTAGAAGTGTGAATTCCACTAAAAAGAGGATCCCTATTTTTAGAGGAATGAATAATGATGATTCATATCTAAAGTGGGAGAAGGAGGTTGAAAAGGTATTTGCATGTCATAATTATTGTGAGGAAAAGAAAGTTAGATTAGCTTCTTTTTCATTTGCTGATCGTGCTGTACTTTGGTGGGATAAGATGTTAAGTTCTCAAATGAGGTATGAGGTGGATCCTATTGTCACATGGGATGAGATGAAAAGAGTCATGAGGAAGAGATATGCTCCATCTTACTTTAAGAGGGGACTTGATAAAAAGCATGAATCTGGGGAAATTTCTATACAAGTAGAGAAAGTTCTTGATGCTGATTGTCAAGAATCTCTAATTGTTAGAGATGTTGTTGATGTAATAGAATCATTATCTTCAAAAGAAGTTAGTGAGAAAATTGATTAAAAAGAGGAGGAGGAAAGAGAGTGTGAGCTAGAAAATGAGAGAGAGAAAGAAAAAAATATTGAGACGTCATTAGAAGAAATCCAAGAGAGTAAAAAGAATGATGATAAAGAAGAGGCCGAAAAAGAAAATCAAATTAATGGCCCAATGGAGAGTAAAAATCAGAGTGGAGAAATAAAATGCTTTGATGAGAAAGAGGAATCTTTGATTTTTACTAACACTAATAATCATTTGTTTAGTGGTGATGATTCTTTGATGCAGGAACATGACTATGTGTTTCCAAAACAAAAATTTGTGCATCATATAGATTTTGTGTTTGGAGAAACAATTGATTCATGGGCGAGATATGAACTATGGCAGCAAAGAAAATTCAAAGGAGAGCTTGATTCCACATTGGAAAGTGGTCCCAAATTGCCACTTAATCCTTTGAAGGGAGAATTTTATCCTACACCTATAAATTTCTTATTTAATTGTTCTATTTTTGAAATTGGGTGTGGTAAGTCTAAGATGGGATCTATTTGTGATTTAGCTGGTATAATTGATGCAAGTAGAAATCGTGATTTCCATCAATTCTATGTACATGAAGGTTTTCTATTTCATGGAAATAGGATTTGGAAACTTTCTTAGTCCTTGCATGAGATAATTCTTGAAGTGTCACAAAATTGTAATCTAGTAGAACATTTTAGTATGCATATGTTGTATATGTTATCTAAGTGTTTTGGTTGGACACATGCGAAAGTGGTTAATTCTAGATATTTTACATTTAGGTATGATGAGCATAAGTTTAAGCCACCTTATTTATATACATTCATGTTTAATCTTCAAGGTGAGTACTTTATGCTTGATATTTGTGAATTTGCTAACCACTCTACTTATTACATGATTTCAGATTCGAGGACGAATCTTTTTGAGGAAAGAGGGGATGATGCGAGCATGGGGGGCACTTCCATATCAAGCAATATCAAGGAGTCAATGAGCGAGCTTGTGGAAGAAACTTGGACAATTCAAATGACAAATGGACCTTCAAACAATGTTGAAAACGTCACTTTATTTGTTGGGGCTGAAAGAGGAGTTTTTCAACATATTATAGGCTTGAGTTTATCAAGATCAAGAGTTGGACCCATGTACTACACAAGTGGAGACTTATTTGTCCTTAATCATCTTATTTTGGGCATACAAAGCCGATTAAAATTGGGGCTTCTATTATGGACGAAAATCATTGTATTTGGAGTTTTATATTTGACGTCCATTAGTTATTGAACTAGTTTTATGTTTTGGGCTTTTTATTTAAAGTCCATTAGTGTTTTAAAACCCTCATATTAGTTTATTTTAAACATTATCTTTTAATTGGGCTTTAGTTGATGGAATGTTAGTAAAGCCCATTAGGTTTTAGAATTTTCTATTCCGTGGAGTATAAATACTCCATTAACTCATTTGTATTGGGAGTTTTTGAGAATTGTATGAGAGCATATTGCTTTTCTTCTCTTCTTGGCTGAAAGAAGAATCCATAGGAGAGGTGGTGTCTATCTTCTTCTATTGTATCAAGAATTATTTCTTATCAAGGTAATCACTTGTGGCGAATTCATTCTTGATTTTTAAATCAATCAATTATTTGCGTTTCCATTTGCAGTTGTCATTTGGGGGTTCAATAGGTTGGGGGGTTTCATTCCATCTATTTGTTCTATCCAACTTGTGTGTTGGGGTTTCAGGTTCGTTATAACCTTGGTGTTCCGCATCAGTCGAGGCCCTATACTAATCTATTCCATTTAGCTAGGGATGATTATAATTAGGTATTATTATATTATGATATTTGTCTTTGATTTCAGACATAATCAGATATCAAAATAACAACTAAAAATTAAACAAAAAGTCATAAATGTAAATGTACTATTAGATTACTACTATATATCATAAATATTTAACATTTATCCTTGCGATTTTATATTTTCTCAACACATTTAAAAGTATTATATTTTTATATATAAAATAAATATTTACTACCAATTTAATACGAATAAAGGGTTAGTTTAATTGCTAATCAACTTGATATAGCTTAAGTAAGGTTTCAAGCCACTTTTTTCACAGTCAGATGAGTGAAGTTTGTCATATATCTCTTGTTTTAAATTCGATTGTAACGAGTTTTGAGTTATGGGTTACTCTTGACGAGTCATTTGTCTACCCAGTTAGGACTGTCATCAAATAATGTTAAATCGGGTCTGAGAGTGATTTTCCATCATTTTTTTTACGTTTTAGTTCCAGAACCGCTTTTGGACCCAATTTGACTTCATATGCTAATGGTCTCAACTGGGAAGATTATGGACTCAACAAGAGTATCTCGTAACTCCAAACTCATCGCAATCAGACTTAAAATGTGAGAGATATAAACCAACTTTTTCTATTTGACTGTGAAAAGAGAGGCCCACTTTCGGAGTCCAATTTGATCTTGTTTGTTGATGGTCCCAACAGAACAAAGAAAGGACTCGTAAAAACCAACATATGGCTTATGATTCATCACATTCAAATTTGAAACAAGAGAGATATTGTCACATTCAGTAAAGAGTGAAACTTTTAAAAAACTTGGAAGACCAAAATTGAAACAAGAAAAAAAAAAGATAAAAGGCTAGATTGCAACCAATCCTAAAGATAAATGACCAAAATTATACTTTGGTCAATTTTAATTTATATTATCATTAAAACTTAAATACAAGCAACTTTAACATGAATGAGATTAATTAGCCCAAAAGTGAACAAGTTATTTAGCCTTCTTTTGGTATGTTTATAATAATAATATATTGAAATTAGACTAATTAATATGCTAAGGGCAACACTAAGGTATGGTGGAATAAAGTGGATAAAAAGAGTTAATTAGCGTTTATTTATTATACTTTATAAATAGGTGCTACTTAATGGTTTACTTAGTGTTTCAAATATCCAAACAGGTCCAAACCAAAAGGGAAATATCAGAATATTTCAGAAGATCACGTTGAGCACAAGAAATCCTTGCACCGCCACGTGGGCCGCCGGCCCAGATTCGGTGATTCACACGGCGCAGGAATATTCCAGAATATGACGTCAGCAAATAAGCTTCAGAGGAGTTTGAGTCTGCGCCGTCACTTTGAGCCAATGACTCAAAAAGAGAAATGTCGCGGCTCAGAATATTCCGAAGCAGTAGAGTATGTTTTGCACGGCTACGATTCAAGATACGAAGATATAATCGAAATATCACAGATATTTCGCTGCGCCTTTGTATTGGGCCGCCGGCGCAGCCCACGACCCAGAGGCGAAAATCTTCCCTTGACTTGCGGATCAAGCACACTACTCAACACTATAAATAGAGGTCGTCATTCTATGCTCAGAGCACCAATTCACCGACTTCGACTAATTTACTCTAATTCTCTTTAGAATAGAAAAGTTCTCATCTTAGAGCATGAGTAACTAATTAGGTAGATACTTGAGGAATGCCTCAAGGATGTGACCCGAGTTCATCATGTTTTCATTATAAAGTCCAGATGTTGATGTTGCATTTATGAGGTATGACTAACTCTTTCAAGTGTAATTGTTAAAGTTTGTGATATATAAGTCGTAGATCATATTTCGTTAAAGTAATGGGACTTTGACATTCCCAAAGTTTGTCTCTCTCACGATTAATGAAGTAGCTCTTTAGGGTTTACTAAAGAGTGGTTTACAATGTCTTGTTTGCATAATTAGGATTGTTATTGATATACGAGTTTGTTTATTGTTCCGATGTGACAATAATATAGATTTCCCGAAGAGCTTTGGCAAATAGCTCATGAATCCAGTCATGGATGAGTTACCTATCCTAATCTTGTATCCTCTCTATTGTTTGATTGATTGTGTTTATATTTTAAATACATGTTCTAACATAGAAAAGTAAATGCATATTCATTATCTAACCTTTATCATGAACGAACTATAATAGTCCATTTCTAGGGTTTTCTCGCAAGTATTGTTTTGACTCTTAAAAATCTTATTAAATCGTGACAACCCTCAAGAATAGAAGTTATAAACTTTGTCACAATTCTTCTTACCTCATCACATTGAGTTCCGCGAGAGTTCGACCTTGGGTACGCATCTATACTATATTTTAATAAATATAGTTTATACTTGCGAGGCTCGAGTATAAATTAAATTTGATTCGCTTGACACCTTACGACGGGTGTCCGGTCAGGGATATTTAAATTTATACTACACCTCAACTTTAAAAGTTGATGAAAGATGGTTAATATTTTCAAGGCCAAATTGCAGTTTTTGGTCTCATGCGTTTGGGGTGAGTTTTACAAAATTAACTCTTAAATATTTTTATAATTTTTACTTAATGGTCTCAACGACTTAATATGGTCATACTCTCATTAAGTTTGAATATGGTGCATGAGTAGTCCAAATTAAAGTTATGTGTGATGTTTTTTATGAATCATTTCTTTATTCAGTTGGGACAATCAACAAACAAGGTTAAATCAGGTCTTGAAAGTAGTGGGCCACTCGTTTCACGTTCAAAAGAGCAAAGTTGGTAATATCTCTCTCATTTAAAGTTCAATTATGACGAGTTTAATTTGAAGATATAGGCGTTACTCTTCACAAGTTTTTTTAATCCAGATAAGATTGTTATTAAATGAGGTCAAATCAAACCCAAAAGAGGGTTTGTGACTGATTTTCTATAATATTCTGCTCTTTGGTCCTAAACCCATTTTCGAGTCTAATATAATTTCTTATTTGTTGATGGTTTCAATTGTATAAAAATTTACTCGTAAAAAATAATTTATAAGTTCAAAGTCATAGCATTAAGATTCTTATTTAAGCTCGCATTTGGATTCTGATTTAAGCAATCGATTATTACTGCAATCCATTGACCATGTGAATTAATTGAGTGAGAGTTGAGACACAACGGAGAGATGAGAGAGGAGTGCCCACCCACCCCGTATGCCTGCCTTTACCACCCACCAATACCACAAGACCACCACCACCACCACCACCACCAACCCCTCCTTTGAACATACCGGCAGCCTCTGATCTGTCTCACATCCGTTTTGGATCTCTGCCGGAAACTTTTCACCAAGACCCAAAAGCTCCCCCGTTCTCAATCCTAACCCAAACTGCCTCGACGACCCACTCAACATCACCTTCATTCAATATCGCCACAAACATCATCCGTGAAGCATCCGATTGTTGGAAAGACACAATTATCATAAGAGCTTGGGGCCTATCCCTTGACGCAGGACACCTAGCAGAATTACTATCCAAGATCTGGAGAATCAAGGGAAACCTGAAGCTTTTGCTCATAGGAAACCAAACCTTCATCGGTACCTTCTCGGTACCAACGGACAAATGGATTGCTCTCCTGCATGGTCCGTGCCGGATCTTTGGGCACCTCATCTCCATTAGACCGTGGTCCAAAAGATTTAACCCATCACACCACCTCAATGAAGCGCTCTCTCCGGTTTGGGTTCGTTTGGAAGACCTGCCGGTCGAGTTCTTTGATCACCGTATTCTTGTTGAAGTTGGGAATACCATTGGCAGGTTCCTCGCTGCGGACGACGTTACACATGATCTTCATAAAGCAACATTCGCTAGAATTTGTGTTCTTACTGATCTTGCCGCAGAATTACCAAGTGAGGTTCTCATTGATGGATCCACCCAACAAGTTACCTATGAAGGAAATTTAGGCTTTTTTCGGAAGTGTGGTTTCTCCGATCACAGTGTTGCAACTTGCAAGAACCCCTCAGCGATGGCAAACCAGACATCGCGTCTCAACAAGCGCAAAGCGACAAACTCCTCTGCAAATTCAAATTCAAAATTTCCACCCTTTACCGCGCTTAGTCAACATCGCTAGCAACAACAAACCAGGCCCAGCACCATTAATAAAAAGAGTTCTAGCAGGCCTGGCCCATCTAATCCCTCTGCTGGTCAACGGTTCACACATCTTATCTCCAAAATCGACAAAGGTAAACAATCATCTATACGTTTGCCACCTGTCCCCACTAAGCCCTCTCCTCCAACGGTTATCTCCCCCCTGCCTTGGGAAAATCGTGTGGATCCAACAGTCCACAGTTAACCTCTCCTCAATCTCAGTTAAAAAATCCAAATGGATCCAACAGTCCACCGTTTTCTTCTCTTCACTCCCTCTCTTGATCCTGCAGTCTCTGAACCCTTACACCCTTCCTCAAATTTGACCCTAGTCCAATCCCCCATGCCCTGCGACCAAACACGAACCCCAAACAAAAATTCCCTTTCTCAGCTTCCTCTTCAAACCTCTTACGAAAATCTCAACCCCATAGTTTCCATTCCCAGCTCTCCTCCGATGTCGTCTTCAGCTGACCCTATCTCTCACCTGCTACCTCTAGACGCCGCTAGCCTTTGCAATACTCTGATTCAAGCTGCAATGACTCCATCGTCTCCCCCTTATATATCGTCTTCGTCACTCAATCTCTCAAACACTACCACACCTCATTCACCCAGAAACTCTTCTTCTTCAATTTGTGACTTTTCCCCAAGACATGCCTCACCTAACTCCCAGTTGGCTGCCGATCAAAGAAGAAGACTTGCCTTACAGCGTTGAATCCTCCGTGCTCGGACTGTTTTCTGACAATCTTATGCGCTCATTCCCAAGACACTAGTCATCATTCCGGCCCTAGCAAGATTTCAGGGAGACTTCATCCAACTATCTCTATCGACTTCTGGGGAGTGGAACTGATACCACTCCAACTCGGATCTGTTCAATCATCATCAATCTCAGATTGTCTACCTATTGGGAAATCGCCATGCACACAACGTAGCGGAAACGGATATAAATTTAAAAAAATTTAAACCAAAACATAATAAAACAAGGCACATAGCGACTTCTTTCCCAATGAATCCGCTATATGGATCTGTATCAGTATAAGGACCAGAATTTTACCCAAATCAATCGGCGACTTTGTGTCTTACGATGCTGAGGAGTCCACTCCGAGTGTGCTCCCTCCGCCGGTGATCCACACGAACAGTTTGGCAGATGCCTAGGTGCTAGCCTCCTTCACTTCTCCAAGTGAATCAGGGACCTTATCTACGGTTTTCTTGAATTCAAGAACAATTCTTGAACTCCAAGACTAGATGGCGCCTATGATCAAGAATCCTATTCTTGATCTCACACACAACCTTGTCACAAACTCTAAAACTCCTTTTAGGGTTTGCGCCACTTTCTCTCTCTAGGAAAACTAGGGTTGTGTTTTCTCTCTCTCTTCACCAAAAGCCAAAATCGAATTTTGCTCTTGTGAATTCGCTAAGGAAAGTCGAAATTCTCAAGGATCATGAGAATAAGGGAAAGTCGACTTTGCTAAGTATATATAGGCTTTAGGGTTTTGATAATTATAATTAGGGAATCCCTAAATTATATGATTATCAAATTATTAAATTATGAGATTACAATAATATCATAATTTTAGGACTTGAATTCCTAATTATAATATTACCTTAATATTATAATTTGAACTCAAATGCAATCTTGGAGAATCAAATTGGAAGATCAAATCTTCCCAAAAGATTCCAAGCCATGCGCCTAGTCCCGTTCCAATTTGTTGGAATTTAATAAATCAAAATAACAAACCTAACTCTTAGGTAGTTATAACTAATTTGTTATTTTCCAACAATATTGATTTAAGATATTACCATAATATCTT
>QANZ01004172.1:29647-52323 GCA_003254925.1 Chamaecrista fasciculata
TCGCCTAGCTCCACAAGTCATGCCAATTGATGCACAATTGAGGAAAACCCTAAGTTTGCTAAGCAAGTCGACTTTCCTCCTTGTAGAGAGAGAAATTTCGCCACCCACCTTCCTAGAGAGAGAAGTCGATTTTCTTCTAAGGGGTTAGGAGAGAAATCGAAAGTTGTGGGTTCCTAGGGTTTTTAGAGAAGGAGAAGAACAAAAGGTGTTTTGTTGCTGTCTACTTCTCTGTGGCGCCATCCACCTGGATTTCAGAGAAGGAGTTCCTGAATCCAAAAGCTGTAGATTCAATCCCGAGTCTCTTTGGAGAAAGAGGCGTGGAGGCTAGCACCTCGTGTTCGGGAAACTGTTCGTGTGGATCACCGGTGGAGGAAGGACGTGAAACGGACTTCTAGACTCGCCTAGTATCACCAACCCGATTGAAAGCTTGAGGTATAACACTTTTCGTATCTGGTTTTAAATTCAGCTAGTGGATCTCAGGGTGGGATTTTTCCTGGGGGCGCAAGTTTTTTTTATTTACAGTTCTTCCGCTGCGTGTTTCCCCGGGGATTTCCCAACAAGAATGTGCGTGGAGCTGCCAACCCCGAGTTTCAGAGAGCTTTCATGGAGCTTATGTGCAGACACAAACCAAACATAGTCCTTCTAACTGAGACAAGGATTGGTGGTGAACGGGCAGAGTCTATCATTGCCTCTCTTGGCTTCCAAGCTTCTTGTTGGGTTGACCCAATGGGGTATGCGGGGGGGGGGGGGGGNGGGGGGTTATGGCTGCTTTGGAACAGCAATGAGATTACTATGCACATTGAAAGCACAACCTTTCAAGAAATCTACGCTGTTGCGGAGGTTAGTCCTAATCTGCGCACTCTTCTTACTTTTGTGTATGCTAGTCCTATAAGAGAAAGGAGAAAATTTCTGTGGAATAACCTTGTTAATATTGCGCCTTATGTTCATTTACCTTGGTTAATCTGTGGAGACTTCAATGATATTTTACTTAAATATGAAAAATGGGGGAATAGGGCTCCAAATCGTTCTAGAATCGCCGATTTTAGGAATTGTATTGATATCTGTGGTTTGTCTGATCTTGGTTATTCTGGACCCAAATTTACTTGGATCAATAAAAGAGTTGATGGGGGTTTAGTTTTAGAAAGGTTAGACCGCTTTCTTGGGAATGGGGAATGGTTCCATACTTTTCCAAATGCTATCAACTTCCATTTACCACGTTTAAAATCATATCACTGCCCCATTTTTCTCCAAACAAATCCTTCTCTTGAGTCCCGAGGGATTAGACCGTTTAGATGCGAAACTATTTGGCTCAAACAGAAAGATTTTCTAGATCTCTCTAAGGCTAGTTGGTTGTCGGCCTCCTCTTCTATGGAAGCTTTAGAAAATCTTCAAGCTCAAGCTTTGCAATGGAACTGGGAGACGTTTGGATATATCTTTCATAGGAAGAACAAACTGCTCAGAAGGATAGAGGGTAATCAGAAAGCTATTTCCACTCACCCTAATAATTTTCTTCTCAACCTTGACAAGGAGCTTAACACCGAGTTCCAACACATTCTCCTCCCTGAAGAAGAATTGTGGGCTTCAAAGTCTAGAATCTCTTGGCTATATTTGGTAGATGCAAATACGGCTTTCTTTCACGCGTCGGTCATCTCCAGGCGTAGGCATAATAAAATCTCTTCCATTAAAGACCCCTCAGGAAATTGGATTTATGATATCTCTACTATCCGATCTCTCTTCATTTCACATTTCCAATCTCTTTTCAACTCTTCCCCCATCTCCAACTTCCCCCACAATATTATTTGTCATCATCTTCCTCCTAATTCTCTTTCGGATGTAGCTCCAAGTCATGAAGAAATAAAGCAAGCTCTTTGGGATTTAAAACCAAACAAAGCTCCTGGCTTTGATGGTTTTCAATCTGCTTACTATCAAGCTTGTTGGGACTCTATCAAGCATCTTCTCTGCGCAGATGTCTAGGAATGCTTCACTAATGGCTCCATTCCTCCCTCCTGGAATAAATCTCTTATTTGCTTGATTCCTAAGATTTCCCATCCCTCGAAAATCATCCATTTTTGGCCGATCAGTTTATGTACAACTCTCTATAAGATCATCACTAAGATTCTTGTCAGAAGAATGAAGCATGTCCTCCCTGAGATCATCTCCTTTAATCAAGGGGCATTTGTTCTAGGTAGAAAGCCTTCGGATAATATCCTCCTTGCCCAAGAAGTGACCAACATCTTTGCTAGGAAAAAGGGCCAATCTAATGGTTGGATGATGATTAAACTTGACCTTGAAAAAGCTTATGATAAACTCAATTGGAGTTTCATATGTAACACTCTTGCTCTCTTCAATTTCCCCCCTAAATGGGTAGATATGATCAAAACGTGTATTTCAAGTGTTCAACATTCAATCATCTTCAGCGATTCTCTTTCCAATTTCTTCACTCCCAATCGTGGCATTCAGCAAGGAGACCCCATCTCACCTGATCTTTTCATTATATGCATGGAAATGTTAACTTCTCTCATCAATCATAAGGTCAACAACAACAAGGGGACTGTTGTCAAAATTGGTAATATCTCCATTTCTCACCTACTCTTTGCGGATGACGTCCTTCTATTTGCCAAAGTCAACAAAAAATTAGTCAAGAGTCTCGATGAGGTTCTTAAAACATTCATGAACATGTTGGGTCTCAACATCAATCCCTCAAAGTTTTCAATTTGGTTTTCACCAAATATTTCTTCTCATCTCAAAGCCTATGCTTCTTCAGGTTTGGGGTTCAATGAACACAACTCCCCGGGCTCTTATCTAGGAATCCCCTTGGGAATCTCAGGCAAATCTAAAGATTTTATTTGTGTTATTGAGAAGATAAGGAGTAGAATTTCTTCTTGGAATAATAAGTATCTTTCTCAAGCGGAAAAAATTGTTCTTATCAAATCAGTCACTTCTGCAATTCTGGCCTATTACATGCATAGTCTCCCTTTCCCCAAGTTGTTTTGCTCCAATGTTGATAAGCTTACCAGAAATTTTTTCTGGAACACGTTTGATGGTAAACAAAAACTGCACCTTGTCAATTGGAATACTATTTCCCTCCCTATTCATGAAGGTGGGCTTGGTCTCTTTAAAACTTTTGAAAGAAACCAAGCCTTCCTAGGAAAGTTGGCATGGCGTATGAAACATGAGGCTTCGTCCCCTTGGGGTATGATTTGCAATCATAGACTTAAGAGCAGATTAAAATCTTCTATCCTCCACAAATGCATCAGGAGGGGTACATCTATTTTGGACATGGGAGCAAAAAATATCATTCACTCTGGAGCACAAACATCACTCTGGTATGACAGCTGGATCACTCTTGGCCCTCTTAAAAATCTCATTTTTGGCCCTCTTCTTCCTCAAGAATCTATTTTCACTGTTGCAGATGCCTTCACAGATTCTGGGTTTTGGGATTGGCAACGTTTCTCTTTTGTATTCCCTCAGAATATTCTCCATGCTTTCATTAGCACTCCCACTAACCCTTTCTCGGATGCTCAGGATGTTATTAGTTGGGGACCTTCTTCCAATGGAGAGTACTCGATTAAATCTGCTTATATTCTCCAGCTTCACTCTAAAGATTATCCTATTAAAAACCTAAAATGGGTGTGGAGACTCAAGTGCAACCCAAGAATCAAATTCTTTGTTTGGCTCCTTTGTCATAATTCAGTTGCCACTAATCTTAAGCTTGCCAACAAAGGTATGGCTATTTATCCCTACTGTATTCTTTGCGGCCAACATGATGAGTCTCTTGAGCACCTTTTTCAAACATGCTCCACTTCCTTGTTGATTTGGAACATGTGCTCTTTCCCCACCAATATCTCTGCAGCAGATTTCTTAACTTGGTTTAAGCAGTGTGTAACTTGTGATGAACCATCCTCTCTTAATATTCCTTTTGGAACAACTTTCCTTTATTGCACTTGGAACATCTGGTTGGCGCGGAATAGGAAGCTTTTCTATAATGAACCAATTTTCCCCCTTGCAATTTTTCACTCTGCACTCAAAAAGGCTGCTGAGTTTCATCATCTTGGAAATTACCCTACAACAAGGATGCAGGACAATATCCCTAAGTTCATCTCTTGGAAGCCCCCAGATCATGGCTGATCCAAACTCAATATTGATGGGGCATGTGATCCTGTTTCTAAGGCCATTGCTGCAGGAGATCTAATCAGAGATCATTGGGGAAATTGGGTGACGGGTTTTTACAAATTTCTTGGCTTTGGGAATAGTATACTTGCTGAGAGTTGGGGTTTACTGCTGGGTTTAAAACTGGCACTTGATCTTGGCATTAAAAGATTATGGATTGAATCTGATTGCTTAAGCTTGGTTAATCTACTGTCTTCTGATGCGGATTATAGTTTTCATCAATTGGCCCCAATTCTTAATTCCTGCAGGTCTTTAACTCTCAATTTTGAGAGCTACAAAATTTCACATGTGCTGCATGAGGGGAAACAACCGGCTGACACCCTTGCTATACATGCTCTCAAGTATTGCTGCTGTTTTTCTGTGCTTCAAACATGCCCTGCTTTTGTCTCTGTAGCATGCGCTACTGATGGAAATAATTACAAAAAGGATCCCTGGAATTCTATCGTTTCAGAATCTCCCCTTTTCGTAGGATTTCTTTCAATAAAGTAATGATTTAGGATCCGTTTGATTTTGTTTTTAGAAACAACTTTTTAGAACTATTCTTAAACCTGTTTTTAAAAATAGGTTTTCAAAAACAAAAACAAAAAGAATTTGTTTGGTAAACTAATTTTATTAGAGAAGATGAACTTCACACATTTTTGCAAAAATTACAAAATTCCCCCAAAGTTTTAAAATTTACAAAAAGTTCCTGGATCATAATAATTGAGGACTAAAAGAAAAAATTTAAAAAAAAGTTGGAGTCAAAATGTAATTTTAAAAAATATTGGAAAAAGGGTAAAATTACATATTAGTCTTAAATCTAGAAAAAATGCAATTTGGTCCTACAAAACTGTGCGTTCAGTGGAAGGAAAATGAACTTTACAAATTTTTGCAAAAATTACAGTGTCTCCAAATATATTCAAAATTTACAAAAATGTCCTTGGATCATGATATTTGAGGACTAAAATGAAAATTAAAAAAAACAATTCGGGTCAAAACATATTTTTGAAAAATTATGTAAAAAGGTGAAAATTTCACATCAGTCCAAAATCTGAAACATGAATGTAATGTAATCCTAAATCTAAATAAAGGAGATACTTGTAAAATATTACAGATATGCCATCACTTATTTTATAAAAATTGAGTTCAAAACAACTTTTAATAGTTCTCTGTTTTTATGTTTTAAAAATAGGTTTAAATTTTTTTTTGTTTCTAAAAACTAAAAATTGTTTTCATAGAATAAAATCAAACAGACCCTTAATCTCTTAGAATCCATTGATCACCATGTGAATTAATTGAGTGATGAAATAGCAACCATCAAGTAGCAACACCAAAATGTCTTAGATTTGAAATAACCTATCGAAAAGAATTTCGTATATACATATGCTACAGGAAATTGTATATATTATAATGTATAATATATGTGGCCTAGTTCATTGCACGTATGTGTATATATATAAATATGTTGACTTCAAAACGGATTTGAAATTCAGAAACTCATAATTGGATGGATGAGTGACTACTTTTCTTTGTCTGTAATCAAAAGATTTTGCTTTTAAATGATTCAACTGTATCACGAATTTAGACTACTATACAATAAAAGGCAAGACTTGAACATTCAGTTTCCTTCATATATATATATAAACTTGCATGAGCCTCATAAATTAATATAATTCACACCATGATGAAGCTCTTAGAAACCCTAATCTTAATAATCTTCACGCTTTTTGCAGCAACATTATTAGCCATACCTACAGATGGATTTTCTTCTTCTTCTGCATCAAGTACAAACGACATTGCAGGGTCCAAAACGCAAGATCAAAAGATGATGATGAAGAGGATGAGCAGGTGTGATAAGTTTCCAAGAGTATGTCGTTTAACAAGAGGAATGAGAGGCAGTAGTAATTATTATAATTATAATAATAATTATAGACCTGATTGTTGCAAGAGAAAGTGTGTGAATGTGAAGCATGATAGGATGAATTGTGGGAAGTGTGGGCATAAGTGCAAATACACTGAGATTTGTTGTAAAGGCAAATGTGTGAATGTTTCATTTGACAAATTTAATTGTGGGGGTTGCAATAGGAAGTGTCATAAGGGTGAGTATTGTGTTTATGGGATGTGCAACTATGCCTAATTAATTCATTCATGGAATGATGAATGATATTGGAAATATAAAATGTAAGAAAAGATAATCAAATTTATCAATGAGTATTAATTCTCTTTTTTCGTGTTTTTGTATGACATAAATGTAGGAAATACTTTATATGGAAATCTAAATTCTGAATCTAATGTTAAATTATCAAGAAAGAATACAATATATGCAGAAGGGTACTACACAGTACTTTTGAATTTTTTTATAACGATTAAAGTCTTCCAATCTTTCGATTAAATCGTCTTCTAAATTGATATATAATAGTTTTCTCAAAAAAATTATTTGTCTTCTTTGATAATGGTATATGAGAAAAGAAACTTTTTATGAGGACTATAACTCTAAATATATTTGCTAATAAAAATATTATGATTTTAAATTTTATCTATCATAAAATTAGAAATTATATCATACTTGTGAGGGTTAGCCGCACAACGCTCTCCCCTTTTCTCTTCTCAACAAAACAACCGTCGTTCATCATATACCTTTTGGGGTTGTTGCTGCTTTGCAGCGGTAGCCCTCCACATCTTCTTCTCTATTTTCAATTGTAGATCTGAAGTTTATTTTTAGCCCTCCATATCTGTGGTTTTTCACAGTACAAATTAATTAATATTAATAATGTTAAATTTTTTTGGGTTGTAGATTAATCATTTATTTATTATTCTTTAATTATAGTTTACTCAGAATTTTAAATTAGTTCTTAGTTTGATTTTTTTAAATTAGTGATCTCTACATTTTGCAACTATTTACATTTTAATATTTAATTAATACTGATTAGTTTGTAAATAATTTTTTTTAGAATTGACGACTAAGCTAATATATCAAATTCAACAACAACAAAAAAAGGATCATGACATAGAAATGTAAAGTAAAAATGTTCAAGTTCAAAATGAATAATTTTATTACGTTTTAAATATTAAATATCAACATTTAAATATTTGTAAACTACAAGGATTGATTTTTTTTAAGATATAAACTATATAGAGATTAAATTAAAATTTTGGATAAATTATAGGAGCTAAATAATCAATTTCTAATTTCCTTTTCTTTCCAATGATACATCAATATATACATGTATTGTGCGTGAATTTCTTTTCCCTTTTATGAGATATGTGTCAGAAGAATTGCATGATTTTGGATATATAATAATTAATGACTTAATCTTTTAAATGCTGAAAATTAAGAATATATGTTTGTTCCCTTCAAAATTTTTAAACATTATTTATAACTCACTCAAAGTTAATTCTCAAGTGGTAATGTAAAAGGCATACATCTGCTTGGCCTTGATTCGAGGCTTCTTATGCACTCAAGTTAGATGGTATCATCACAGTACTTTTCTGATTCAATGAAAGCAATATATGCTATAATTAATTTGAGGCACAAAATATCATGGTTATATATCTATCCTATATTATATAAATTTTCTAGTAATATATTTCAAAATTATATAATATTAATATATATATATAATATAGGGTAAATTACACTTTAGTATCTTGTGGTTCAAAAAATGACACTTTAGTACCCTGTGATATTCTCCATTAACACTTTGGTACCCTTTGGAGCTATTTTGTAATTTTAACCATAATATATTTTGCAGAAATTACATATTGACCCCAAAAAATTTTCAGAGATTTACAAATAGGTCCCTGTATACATATTATCTAGGGACTAAAATGAAAAATTTAAAATTTTTTAGGGTCAATGTGTAATTTTTGTAAAATTTGTTATGATAAAAATTACAAAATAGCTCCCAAGGGTACCAAAGTGTTAATAGAGATTACCACAGGGTACCAAAGTGTCATTTTTTAAACCATAGGATACCAAAGTGAAATATGACCAAATCACAAGATACCAAAGTGTAATTTACCCTATAATATAAAAAACAATAAACTAACTTTAAAAAGCAAAGGTATAGTAGTAACCGGGAAGTTAGTAAAAAGTTAATAATTTCTTACTAATTTTAGTAATTTATTCCTTTAGTTTACTTTATAATTTATTTTAAGCAAAATTACTTTAGGTACCTCCAAAGTAAATATGAAGTAAATATGATGTCAGTTTTAGTTGTACCTTTAAAATTTTGGCTAAAGTGCACTTTTGATCCCATAACTTTGGCAAACGTTTCAATTTGGTCTCATAACCTTTTTTGTTGCAATTTTGGTCCCATAACTTTGGCAAAGGTCTCAATTTGGTCCCAAAACTTTTTTTGTTGTAATTTGGATGTCATAACTTCTAAAAACGTCCCACCGTTGGTCCCAAACTTATTTTCATCCATCTCATAACTTCACTCATATTTGCCACGTCATCATCCAACTCAGTATGTCAGATCATTTTTAACGACAGATAATGAATGGAGATCAGCTTTGGATGGACCAACGGTGAGACGTTTTCAAAAGTTATGGGACCAAAATTGCAACAAAAGAAGTTATGGGATCGAATTAAGGCCTTTGCCAAAGTTATGGGACTAAAATTGCAACAAAAAAAAGTTATGGGACCAAATTGAAAGCTTTGCCAAAGTTATGGGACCAAAAGTGCACTTTAGCCTAAAATGTTTTTGTGCCAATTGTACCCCAAAATTTTTTTTTGAGTCAATTATACTTTCAATTTTTCCTTTTTAGTATCAGTTGTACCCTAAATCTTTTTTTTTTTTTTGTCAATTGTACTTCAAATCTTTTCTTTTTTGTGTCAATTATATTCCTAATTTGGGATACAATTGACTCAAATGTGAAATATTAGGGATACAATTAACTGAAAAAAAAATTGGGGGTTATTTGAAATTACTTCATTCTTTATAAAATTTTCAACAAATATAAATTATTTGAAATTTCTCCCAATTTAATGCGTAGGCCCTTCTCGCCTCCCTTGTCTCCGCCCCTGGATGCATGCAAGCAGATATCAGCGGAAGATGGAATGGAAGCAACACGCATATTTGTAGCTAAGTTAGGACCATAGGACTAATTCAACTATGCCTATTATAAATCTCAGAATAACTAAAAAAAAAAATCTCAGAATAACTAACAACAACACTGATCATGATATGTAAACATTTTCAAATGGTGTAGGGAAAGAACCAAGAACCCAACAAAAGAATACCTGAAATTTATTAGGTGATTAAACAATTTTTTACCTTAGATTTGCATTTTCTTGCACGCTTTTTACCAGAGTAAACTCAGCGGTAGAAATCTAGGTAAGAAAATTTGGTACTATATCTTTAGCTGAGTTCCTAATTTAGTCATGTAGTTTTCTTTTGTTGCACTTTTAGTCTTATATCTTTGTAAAAGGTTCCAATTTGATCCCATATCATTTTTGGTCTCATATCTTTTGGTCAAATTGCAGAATTAGCCGTCTCATATCTTTGCAAAAGAATCAACCATTAGTTGATCTTTTTGCAAAGATATGAGACTACTTATGCACCTGGTCCAAAAATATAGGACCAATTTTGTAATTGATCCAAAGATATAGGATCAAATTGGGAACTGAGCAAAACATATGAGACCAAATTTACACTTTGACAAAAAAAAAATGATATAAGTAACAATAATTGAACAGTTATAAAATTTGAACAGCAAGCTAAGCAATCCTCACATATAGTTGATCAACAGAAAGATTATTAAGGGAATGAAAACTGACAACAACAGGACATAGAACAAGCAAATCTTGATAGCCAAATGGAAAACAAAACTCATAACAAGCAGACTACAAGTTGAAAAACCGAGCATAGAGAATCACATGCTGCTAAATTGTTACTTTTGTAAACACTTAGCCAAATAGAGAATTATTCATTACCAAACAACACAAACAACTTTGGTGGTAAAAAAAAAGAATTAAAGTCATTATTAAAACTCCCAAACTCAGGATTAAAGCAAGAGAGCAGATGAGCCGTAAAACTTCATTAACAATTAAAAAAATACCGCATATTAGCATTAAATGGAGCATTGGACCAAAAAAAACCCTAGCTAAATCAGAGAATGATTCTTATGGTTAAAGAGGAGCATGAAAATCTTACGCTTGTAGAGAATTGACATGAAGAAGAATTATGCCGTGGTCTTGTAGCGTCTAAAGCTTATGTTGTGTTTGAAAGTGCGAGTTTAAATATAGTTAAATCAAGGATATTGATAATAGGCTTTAGGACAGCGCCCTATGGTAGGACGCCACGTCAGCAATTTGCTGATATGATATGATATTAATCACAATCAAGGTATCTGTCAAAGATATACCGCAATCAGGAAATAGTGATTCTATTATCCTTAATTGGCAAAACAATATCTTCTTACATAAAATAGGAAAAATTACGATTCACTTCATCTTCCTGCATGGAATAGGAAAGATTATGATTCACCTCCCATATCACTGAAGTTATCTCTCTCACAATCAAAGAAGTTTCTTTAAATGGACTCTCCTCAATGAGCCTATTAATACAAGATGATAACCCTAGGAAAGGTACGCTACTCAGGCTTAAGCTTCGGAGGTGAATCACAGGGGAGACCCCCTGTGATTTTATCTTGCAGGAAAATCTTGCGGTGGGGAGAATTCATCTCTCTGCTCTTACTCTATCGCACTCTACCGCTTTATTTATCTAACAATCTGGGTTTTTCTTTTCGATAATCTGGATTTTTCATGAACAAATTCATCTCTCTTCACTCTCTGAGAATGATTGCTCAATCTTTTTCATATTTGATCATATAAGCCTCTTCACTAAGGTACCCACCGACATTTACCTTTATTGCAGAAACAGAAAAAATATATATAATAATAAAAAGAGGAAAACATGCACACGACAACAGAATTTCCAGCTTCCCTCCGTTCTCTAAACGGTGTGCCGTCGCGATCTGCTTTGCACTCACCGGCACGGATCTTCGAGCCAGTACCTAGAAGTGAATTCCTTTAATTCTCTATTTGCATTATGCAACATACCTTTGTGCATCCCTGAATTATCACTAACGAACACGGATACATATGGCATATTGACCAGTTCAAACCCCTTTAAGTGCAAAGTGAATTGGCGTTCGTTGTTCATTTCCAATATGAGATCTTAAAAATGCTTGTCATATTGCACATAACATGTTTGATGTAATGCCTACAAGAAAGTGGAAAACTTATTCAAGCTATGTCTTTACTCTGCCATGATTTTAGCCTTCGACTTGGTGTTAAGGGGTGTAAAGTTGATAATAACACACATGTATAGTAGCATTTTACTGCCTAGCCTCCCCATGGCATCCCAATCCAACATGATTTATTCCACCAAAATATTTGAATGATATCCAAGCCTTAGAGTGGTAGAAGGGCCCACCACCACACTCTTTAGTGACTTCCATAAACGTCAATCACTTGGTATTATGACTTGAATTCCCTTTATTTACTTTAATGCTGTATCCAGTGGGTTGGTGATATGGTGCTTGGATGGCCTTCTCTTGAGTTGTCCATATCCACTTTTCGTTGGTCCCAAAATACAATTAACAAATTAATGTTTGCACTGCATCCTTCTTGTTTTGATTGACATTATTCAATCCTATTTGACGGTGTACGAGACTTAATTTTTTAACCAAAAGCTCACATGACAGCACCATGACAAAGCCTTGTCTGCAACTTGAGAGACCCTTTTAGTTGCTCTATAATAAGATGAAAGCGAATCCACGAGAAACATGAAAGAGTCTGATATTTTGCCACTTGTGATTCTAGCCTCTTAGGCATTTTTTGACATTGGTGTTTTGATCAACTGTCATTTTACAATTCCCAAATTGCTCCAATTAAATGTATACATGCTTACATGTTTGCCTTGCTTGAAAGTCGGCTTCTAGAAGCTTATTGATTTTTTAATCACAATTACACATGGCTAGATATTAGTGGCACTTTGGATATGCCCATAATGTGTTAAATAAAGAGATTGAAAAAAGTTTCAGACCTTAATCCTTATACCAGTGTTTGGAAATCCTTACACCAGCGTCGCCGTAAGTGGGAGCATTGCTGTAAGCGTGAGCGTCATAATACGCAAGGCGCCGCTATGAATATGGGTGTCACCATAAAAATTCTTGAGCAATTAAATTAATTTGATAATTTTTCCACATTTGATCTAAATTGACAGTTTAGCTTCGTTTTGAACTTTATAGAAATTCAATAGAGTGGGACAAGAAAGCCTCACAAGATTACACATGAACGATCAAACACTTGGCAGTCGCCCACCATGCCCACACATACTATTTCAGGGAAGACTAAGCTCTTAATGACCATTCACTAAAGCTCTCTCGACGTAGAAGCATGGGGACCCCCCATTTACTAGCGTTTGAATCAAGACATAATTTTGAAAAATTATGTAAAAAGGTGAAAATTTCACATGAGTCCAAAATCTAAAACATGAATGTAATTTAATCCTAAATCTGAATAAAGGAGATACTTGTAAAATATTACAGATATGCCATCACTTATTTTATAAAAATTGAGTTCAAAACAACTTTTAATAGTTCTCTGTTTTTATGTTTTAAAAATAGGTTTAAATTTTTTTTTGTTTCTAAAAACTAAAAATTGTTTTCATAGAATAAAATCAAACAGACCCTTAATCTCTTAGAATCCATTGATCACCATGTGAATTAATTGAGTGATGAAATAGCAACCATCAAGTAGCAACACCAAAATGTCTTAGATTTGAAATAACCTATCGAAAAGAATTTCGTATATACATATGCTACAGGAAATTGTATATATTATAATGTATAATATATGTGGCCTAGTTCATTGCACGTATGTGTATATATATAAATATGTTGACTTCAAAACGGATTTGAAATTCAGAAACTCATAATTGCATGGATGAGTGACTACTTTTCTTTGTCTGTAATCAAAAGATTTTGCTTTTAAATGATTCAACTGTATCACGAATTTAGACTACTATACAATAAAAGGCAAGACTTGAACATTCAGTTTCCTTCATATATATATATAAACTTGCATGAGCCTCATAAATTAATATAATTCACACCATGATGAAGCTCTTAGAAACCCTAATCTTAATAATCTTCACGCTTTTTGCAGCAACATTATTAGCGATACCTACAGATGGATCTTCTTCTTCTTCTTCTGTATCAAGTGCAAACGACATTGCAGGGTCCAAAATGCAAGATCAAAAGATGATGGTGATGAGGATGAGGATGAGCAGGTGTGATAAGTTTCCAAGAGTATGTCGTTTAACAAGAGGAATGAGAGGCAGTAGTAATTATTATAATAATAATAATTATAGACCTGATTGTTGCAAGAGAAAGTGTGTGAATGTGAAGCATGATAGGATGAATTGTGGGAAGTGTGGGCATAAGTGCAAATACACTGAGATTTGTTGTAAAGGCAAATGTGTGAATGTTTCATTTGACAAATTTAATTGTGGGGGTTGCAATAGGAAGTGTCATAAGGGTGAGTATTGTGTTTATGGGATGTGCAACTATGCATAATTAATAAATTAATTATACATGCACATATATGTGATTTTTCTCACTACAAACTCATTATTACTATTATTATTAATGTTAAACTTTTTTGAGAAAGAAAAATGGAAAGAGAACGACGAATGATGATAATAAATTAAATATTAATTAATTTTTTAGATAGTGTTAATTCATTTTTAGATAATGTTAGTTGATTTTTTAGATAATTTTAATTAAATTTTTAGATTTTATTTTTTTAGATAATGTTAATTAATTTTTGGGTAAATTACACTTTGATCCCCTTTGGTTTGACCCTATTTCACTTTGGTACCCTGTGGTTTGAAACCTGACACTTTGGTACCCTGAGGTTTTGACTATTAACATATTGGTACCCTCCATCATCTTTCCGTCAAATTTTAACGGAAATTCTTATCTGCCGTTTCACCATGCCACACTTAACAGTTAAACTCAATTTACTCTAACATCAAGTCTAATGTAAGATCAAACTCATTCTGGGTAGAAAAACATAAATCAAACTTTTGCCTCAACACTTTCATCTTCTTCGATTTGCCAAATGAAAGATTTCATGGAAACACAAATCTCAGATTACTTGGTTGGTTCCACATAATTTCCTTGAAATCTCATATTACTCCAATATTAAGCCTAATAGAAGATCAAACGCAGCCTGGGTAAAAAAAACACAAATCAAAGCTTTCCTGATTAACTCTCTCGTCTTCTTCTATTTGCCAACAAAATCGCAAAACTCAAATTACATCACCAAAACAATAAAAAGTAGTTGGAAATTTCGATTAAACTCAAAATCATCGCGAATTTCAGTGAGAATGTGCAAAAATGTCAAGTGATATCGAGTATCGGTGTGGCAAGAACTGAAATTTCGGGGAGAACAAGACGAATTTTCCGTCGATTTGGAGGAATCTCAACAAATTCGATGTTCTCTGGTGGATCCGATCCGAAGGAAAATCTCATCGCGACGAATACAGAAGAAGAAGAAGAGGAGGACGAGGAGGAGTATGGATTTGGATGCGAAATCGGAAAGGTTTGAACCTGCAAGAACTTGATGAAGCAGTGTCTACAAGCGCGAAAGCAGCGCTCAATCCGTATCGACATCGACAAAATCTGTCTCGCGTAAACCTGTATGATGGAGGGTACCAAAGTGTAATTTACCCTTAATTTTTTTATATTAGTAATTACTTTTTATATATTGTTAATTGATTTTTGAGATAATGTTAGCTCTCTTAAGAGGAAAAAAATCTCCACCCACTCTACTAACTTAATTAAACAAATCTATAAAAAGAAAAAAGAGGCTTTGAAATTGTTTACTTATCAGACTATAGTGGACTGGAACGTTAACTAATTCGTGTTTAACAAGAATTAGTTTAATTGATTCTCTTTATAAAAAAAATTTAATTGATTCTCATGAGTCATGATGTATGCATATATTAGTTATGGGGAAGCCACGAGATTGTTAGGATTTAGGAATAAATTAAGATTATTAATATTATTAATGTTAGTGAAGTAAATAAAAAAATTAGAATTTGAAAAAGAGTTGTTGAGCTTTTTCTGAGTTTGACCTAGTATTAGGGATTAATTTATTTAGATTATTTATTTTATTGAGTTTGTTAAGTAGCTAATAGCTTTGTGAGCAAATTTCTCCTTTTCCGTTGGTATTGTAAGCCTATTTATAGGCCCATCTTTTATTTAAATTAAAGTTTGAGAGCTTCTTTGTTTCATAAAATTAAAAAAATCTTAACAGAGATCACCATCATCCCTTCATTAAAATTCATGTGGACTAGTATTAATTATTATTAGATTTATTTTCATACTTATCAAGTAATTTAATTTTGTAAAAAATGAAAATATACTGCGCTCTCGATTTAAATTAGATAATTAGTGATGATCGAATTATCCACATGCATATTGAGCGAATTAAATACCACAACTCGAGGCCTAAAAATATTAATAATTATCTCATTAAATTTCTAGATAGATATTGAGTTATTTTGTGGTAGAGTTTAAATGATATACTTCACAATTATATATATTTGATAAGCCTATCAAATTTTATGGGATATATACTTATTTTAATTTGAATTATGAACTAAAGGTATATCAAATATTTGAATTTTAGATGATATTAATTAATTTTTTAGATAGTGTTAAATCATTTTTAGATAATGTTAGTTGATTTTTTAGATAATGCTAATTAATTTTTTAGATTTTAATTTTTTTAGATAATGTTAATTAATTTTTTAGATAATATTAATTAATTTTTTTTATATTAGTAATTACTTTTTTATATATTGTTAATTGATTTTTGAGATCATGTTAGTTCTCTTAAGAGGAAAAAAATCTTCACTCACTCCACTAATTAATTTTATTAAACAAATCTATAAAAAGAAAAAGGAGGCGTTGAAACTTGTTTACTTATTAGACTATACTGGACTGGGAACAAGAATTAATTTAATTGATTCCCATGATGAGTCATGCATGTATATATATATTAGTGATTAGTGATGGGGAAGCCACGAAGTCACCTCATCCCTTCAATTGTTGTGTTTGTGTTAATTTGTGAAATTTGAAGAAATGTCTGAATTGTTTGAATGTGATTTCAAGGTCCTAAATCAATCCATGGTAGGTCCTCCTCTAGGCTCTGTTCCTCCCACTTCCCTTCCTCTCACTTTCTTGGACATTCCATACATCTTTGCATATCCCATGCAACGTATCTTCATTTACGATTTTCCTTATTCCACTAATCACTTCCTCCATACATTCCTTCCTTCTCTAAAAAACTCTCTTTCCCTTGCTCTTTCTCATTTTTTCCCTTTTTCTGCTCATCTCATATACTCTCCACCTCCTCTCATTCCTCATCTTCTCTATAATGATTCTAACAACAACTCTGTTTCTTTCACTGTCGTTGAGTCCAATGTTGATTTCTCCGACCTCATCACCTTTCACTCACAGCCTGTCCAACAGCTCCACCCCTTCATGCCGGAGTTGCCATCAGCACATGTCATGGATGACGGCACTCGTGTCGTTCCTCTCATGGCCATCCAAGTTACAATCCTACCACACTCAGGATTTGTCATCGGCGTCACGTTCCACCATGTGGTTGCCGATGGAAAGAGCTTTCACCATTTCATGAAAACATGGGCATCTATTTGTAGGACAGGGAAATGGCTCGATGATGAAGTGTCAAAGCCATACTACAATAGGGAGGAATTGAGACGCACTTGGAATGAGCAGATGGAGCTCAAAATATTACAAGAATGGGAAGCCCAATCAGAAAAATCCAAAGAACCTACAGTTCCTGCTGACATGGTTCGAGCCACAGTGGTATTGGGCCAAGACCAAATTCACAAGTTGAAAAATTGGGCCTTAGTTCGTCTCCAAGATCAAGAAGTAGACACACCTTATGTATCAAGTTTTACAGTGACATGTGGTTTGATATGGACTTGCTTAGTGAAATCAGAGATAGAGGAGAGCAAAATAAAAAATTCAGATGACGACAAGATTTGTTGCTTTCTTTTGATGATAGATTGTAGAAGTCAAATAGGTATACCATCAACATACTTCGGGAATTGCTTAAAATCGGGGATTGTGAGATTAGAGAAGAAGGAGTTAGTAATGGGATACAGTGGGATAACGGAGGCAGTAAAAGCAATAGGAAAGAAGATAATAGAGATTAGGAAACAAGGGTTTGTTAGAGATGCAAAGAGATGGATAGAGGAACGAAAAGAAGAAGCAGCAAGGAGGACGAATAATATAGTAATTGTGGCAGGATCGCCAAAGTTTAATGCGTACGAAACAGATTTTGGGTTAGGAAAGCCCAAGAAGAGTGAGATGCGACATGTGGAGAAAGGAGGAGTGATATTAATGGGTGATAGTAGGGATGAGAATGGAGGAATTGAAATTGGATTGGCACTTCCAAAGCTTCAAATGGACAATTTTCAATCCATTTTGAAACACACACTACTAGTGTATGGAGCTCAAGATGGAGAAACCAATAACCACATTTAGCCATCTCAAATGTAATGTTAAGAAATAGGGTAAATTACACTTTGGTACCCTGTGGTTTGACCCTATTTCACTTTGGTACCCTGTGGTTTGAAACTTGACACTTTGGTACCCTGTGGTATTCTCCTTTAATACTTTGGTACCCTTTGGAGCTATTTTGTAATTTTAACCATAATAAATTTTGTAAAAATTACATATTAACCCCTAAATTTTTTTAAAGTTTTCATTTTAGTCCCTAGATAATATGTATCTAGGGACCTATTTGTAATTTTTTAAAAACTTTTTGGGATCAATATGTAATTTTTGCAAAATTTGTCATGGTTAAAATTACAAAATAACTCCAAAGGGTACCAAAGTGTTAATGGAGAATACCACAGGGTACCAAAGTGTCAAGTTTCAAACCACAGGGTACCAAAGTGAAATAGGGTCAAACCACAGGGTACCAAAGTGTAATTTACGCGAAAAAATAATCAACAAGCCTTGCTCACAGGGTGGGAATCAATAATGTTAGTTCTCGGTTATGTATTAGTTTATCCATTTCCAGCCAAGTTTGTTTCTCTGCTTCCTGTTCAAGTTAATTTAATGAGTTTTTCTAGACATCATCTTACTTAATGGTTAAATTAATAAAATTGTCATCTTACTCCCGTGTATACTATGCATGCTATGGCTATTAATATATTTCTCAAGTAATAATTACTTATTGTTTCTTTAATTTTTTAAGACTAAAACACCCTTTTTTATATATCTTTAATATATTTATTTATATTCTATTAATTTTTTAAACAAAAAAATGTGACAGATGCACTTTTTTTTTTCATTTTATTTTGTGACATTTTTCTTATTTTTTGTTTTTCTGTTATATATATATATATATAATATTTAACGGCATATATATATATTAATACGGAAAAGTGATTGATATTCATGACATTCTATTATTTTAATTATCCAAACCCAGTTTTATTCATTCAAATTTTTTATAAGATATAAAGTGTGCAGTGATGTTATATATATTTTTTCTAAGATAAAAAAAGTGCCGTTAAAAAACACAAAATAATAACAAAATAAGAAAAATGAAGTGTCTCAACAAAATAAGAATAAATAGTGCAACTATTACATTATTTTTATTAAAAAATAATAATAAATAAATAAATATACTCAATATAAAGAAAATTTACTTTTTGGTCCCTCAATTGTTACTGAGTCAACGATTTGGTCCCTGAATTGTGGAAAACTACAACTCAGTCCCTTAATTTTACACCTCCATTTACGTTTTGGTCCTTCAACTGTTAACCGTCAATTCACTTGATGATTTGGCCATTAAATGATGACATATCACCGTTAAGTGCTGAGTTAACTGTCAAACTATCTATCCTACTCATATTTCATTTTACACATCCTACTCATATTTCATTTTACACATCAGCTAATATAATTAATTTTTTTAAAAAAAACTAAAACCTATAGGGACCAAATCGCCACAACCCTAGCGTTTCATTCCCATGTGTTGTCGTAGCTTACCTTCCATCAACATCAACAGTAGCATCGTAACATCGCGAACCACCGACACCGCTAGAGCTGAAAAGTTTTGATTCTTTTAGATTTTCTGGGAAACGACATTTTCAGAAGAGTGAAAGACAATTTCTTTTTATATCAACAACGGATGAATGGATGGGAGAGAAATCTGCGAGGGAGGAATTTGAATTTTTTGAGAGATTTGAGAAGAGAGTGAAGGACAAAAGAGCACGAAAGAAAGAGACACTGTGAGTCTCATTTAAGTTCTTCTTCTTCTTCTTCTTCTCTTTAATCTATGTAAATTCTGAAATTTATGAATGCAATATTGACAACCAACAAGATTGAGGATTTACAGTGGAACAATTTGCACTTCCCAGTTTTTTTCTTTAATGGTTGTCCATGGCAAAGTTGAAGACTTCTTCAAAAACAATGGTGGATGCGATTTAGGCATGAACATAGGGGAAGAAGATAAGGGAGGGAGGTTGAATGAGTAGATTAATTGTTTAAGTTGATCATTTTTTCATTTTATTTTTTTAATTTAATTATATTAGTTGATGTGTAAAATGAATTAATATGAGTAGGATAGATAATTTGACAGCTAACTCAGCACTTAACGGTGACAAGTCATCTCTTAACGGCCAAATCATCAAATTAACTGACGATTAACAGCTGAGGGACCGAAACGTAGATGGAGGTGTAAAATTGAGGGACTGGGTTGTAGTTTCCCACAATTTAGGGACCAAATCGTTGACTCGGTAACAATTGAGGGACCAAAAAGTAAGTTTTCTCTTAAATATATAAGGAAAGGGTATTTTATTCTTAAAAATTTAAAGAAACAACAAGTAATTATTACTTGAGAAATTTGAGGTATATTAACATTTCCAAAACACAATTAATGATCATTAACCAGTGCCATAAGGACACTTATTAGCTTAACCCTATATTACTCCCTCCGATTCACAATAAAAAGTCACTCAAATGAGTCAAACCCATAGCCTTATGGTGGGAGGGGCCCAACATACCATTTAACCATTAGGCTAGGACAACTTTACATGTTAATCACATAAAAAAACTATATATAATTATATTTTATGGGGGGTGGGAGGGTCATAGCCCCTGCCAGCCTCCCCCTTTTCCTTCGTCTCTACTAATGTAATAGTTTGATTATCAAAATGATAATTTAACCTTGTACGATATTATTTGATCATGTTAATTAATTAATATTGAATTGCATCACTTATTATGTAGATTTGACAGAGTGCATCGTAAGAAGAACGGTGCCTATCGAAGAAGAACGGTGTTGGGATTTGAGATCGGAAGAAGAACGGTGCCTATCGAAGAAGAAGAGTTGGTTGCTGGGTTCATTTTTTTTTTGGGAAAAATTGTTTCAAATATTAGTTTATTTATTTTTTCTTACACTTTGGTCCTATTATAAAAAGAAAGGACCTTAATTCAAAAAACTAAAACTTTTTGGGTAATTTGAACCAATTTATTTTTTTTATTTAACAAAGAAATTGGATGGAAATTGGAAAGAGACTAATGGTGGAACTTTTTAGAAACTTGAGGGACTAAAACGGAACTTTAAGCAAGCTTAAGGAACCAAAATAGGACTTTGGCCTAGATTTTTATGAAATTACTATTATACCCTCACAGATTTGACCTAAATTTAAAATAAGGGTATTATTTGCTCATAATTAAAAACTCAGGGGTCCTATTTGCACAAATTGAAAACTCAAGGATGTTATGTGCACCCACCCTAAAACTCAGGGGGTGTATCTGTATTTTGGCCTAATGTTAATTGGTTCCCGGTTATGTATTAGTTTATCCATTTCCAACCAACTTTGTTTCTCTGCTTGTTGTTCAACTTAATTTACTGTGGGTTTAATTTTTTTGGACATCATCTTACTTAATTGTTAAATTAATAAAATGGTCATCTTAGTCCCGTGTGTATTATTCATGCTATGGCTATTTTATTTTTCTATTCACACTTATTATTTTTTTATTATTTTATTTTATCCTTTTATATTATGTATGTCATTGGAGTAATAAAAGAGAGAAAGAAACAATTGTTCAATTGATTATGCAATTGTGAGATCTACAGCATTGCCCTCCAATATGGAATTGGATCCGTTAAAGTACAATATAACTAAATTACGTAAAATGTAAGTGAAAGTATGTGAAAGAAAAATGGAAAGAGAAAGATGAATGATGATAATAAATTAAAGAAATTGAATTTTCACCCTCTATAAGTCATAATTTACATACTTCAATATATTTACTATGCTAATTAAAATATATATATGCTTGCGAACCAACTCTCTGATAATTTTTTTAGATTGGCAAAATTAAAGAAGCCATTATTAGATTGGAGGTATGCATGGTTGGACTTGGATTGGATCAACCAACTCAAAAACAAGCACGTGATAAAAATGGGAATTCAAATAATTAATTTAACTATCGGAGATCATGCCTAATTCATTTTTTTTATTATGTATTTCTTGTAGTTTTCTGTTTGTATAATATATATCTTTATGTCTTTTATGTATTGGATGATAAAAAAAAAATCATTGATTTATGTGGAAGATTATTTTTTTGGTCGAATCTGTACGAAACAAAAATATGCCCAACACGTTTTATAATATTAAAAGATACTTCGATATTTTTATGAAAAAAAAGTCAAAATTTAAATCTTCTTTCTGCCAAACACGTCTTAGAATTATTTATATAATCCACGTGTATAATTCCCAAGTTTTTTTTTTTGAATTTATTTTACAAATTAAAAATAAAATTAATAAAAACATGCATGTACAACTTAAATATATATATATATATATATATATGTCTCTTTCACTCTTAAGAATTTTATAAAAATCTCACCCATACAGAAATAAAAAAAATTCCAACCCACCCTCATATCTTATCCAGATACTATATGACTCATTTCAGACTGTTTCTTTATATGAAATTTCTTCACCTTCGTCGTCATCATTATTATCATCATCATGTATATATGTTGAGCAAGAAAGGAAAGAAATTAAAGAATGAAAGAAAGAAATTTGAATGCAAAAGTCTTGTAGCTAGCTATTCTGAGAGACTTTCATGTTTGCGATTGATTACTTTGTCGGGAAAGATACTCTTATTGGTCCAAAAGTTTGCTTTAACTTCAACATTATTTAATTTGCTGTAAACTTCAATCACACACAATGACAAATTGAAAATATAAAGAGCCGTCCAAATTAAAAGAGTCAGACTCGGTGGGTTGGCTCGTTTAACCCACCAAAATTGACAAGTCGGATTAAGAAAATTTAGCTCGCCAAAAATTTTAGCTCGAGTGAGTTGACTCACTTAACTCGCGGTTCGTGGTGGGCTAGCTCGAGTGAGTTGATGAGTTAGCGAGTCAACTCACCTTTTTTTTT
>QANZ01004172.1:53427-107499 GCA_003254925.1 Chamaecrista fasciculata
ATTTGGGACTAAAATGAATGAAGATGATGAAAAATGTAAATCCAGGGACTGATTTGCTAGTTTACTCAATTTTTATGTTAAAAAATGTAAATCCAGTCATCATGCCAAGGTGGAAAAAAAATAAGAATGCCCAGTCATGATGCCACGTAATCAAGTCAAACAAAAAAACTGACACATAAGCAAAAAAAATTGCCACATGTGCATTGAGTCAAAATTGAGGGCATAATTGAAACGTTGGTTGCACATTGAGGGCATGTCTGAACAAAATGAAACGTTAAGGGCATAACTGAAAATCACTGCAAACGTTAGGGGCATGAAAGGGTGTTTTGCCGTTTGGATTAAAAGCTGTGTAAAGGTGGAGTTAAAAAAGTGGTTATTTTGTAAATGAGCGATAAAAGAGTTTTTTTAGTAAATGATGTTTTAGAAAATGAGAGATAAATGTGAAAGGCCAAAGTCCTATTTTAGTCCCCCTGTTATGCTCAGTGTTCCAAATTGGTCCTCCAGTTATGTAAAATTTGACAAAGTTGGTCCCTCTAACAGTTTCCATCCATTTTTCCGTTAAAAGAAATATAAAATTGATTTTTAACTCCTAAAAATTTGAATTCTTTGCATCAAGGACCTTTTTCTCTATAATAGGACCAAAATGTAAGAAAGAAGAAATACCTGAGTTTTTAGTTTATTTTACACAAAAAAACACAACCTCCTCTCTTTCTATCTAGTCTCTCTCTATCTCGCCTCTCTCTCTCTCTCATTGACGAGTTTCTGATCGGAGTCGCCGAAACAGAGATTTGGGTTTCCAGCGAAACACTCGTCGGAGAAGACGCTGAATTGGCCGCCAGTGGGGATTTTTCCGGCGAGGTCGTTGTCGGAGAGATCCAACGTAGTCAAACTCGCCATGAATCTGATCTTGTCGGGGATTTGACATGTTAATTGGTTTGATGAGAGGTTGAGGATGCTTAAAACGACCATGTTTTTTATTCCCGCAGGGATCTCTCCGGCGAGTTTGTTCCGGCTGATATCCACCGCCGTTAAAGAAGAACACCCAGTGATCGCCGAAGGGATGTTTCTGGTGAGATTGTTGTAGCTCATGTTCATCTTCGTCAGCATCGACAGAGAGAAAATTTCGCCGGGAATCTCGCCGGAGAATTGGTTCATGTCGAATAACAAAGTCTGCAAGTTCCGGAGGTTGCCGATCGCCGGAGGGATGTTTCCGGTGAACAAGTTGTTTGAAACCGTTAAAATTCCGAGGTTGTCGCCGGAGATGTCGTCGCGCGGTAGCTCGCCGGAGAATTTGTTGTTGTTGAGCTCGATGATGGTGACATTAGGGAGGTTGAAGAACCCAGAAGGAACAAAACCGTTGAGGAAATTATCAGAAACTCGAATTTTGGTAAGAGATTTACAGTCACCCAATTCCTCAGGTATCTCACCGTAGAAGAAATTATCCATGAGAATCAAAGTCTCAAGCTTTCCTCCTTTACACAAATCCTTCGGAACCAACCCAGTGAAATGATTCTTAGCAACATCAAGATACTTCATCTTCCCATTCTTCCCGAGATTTGGCGGCAAAATCGACGAGAAATTGTTTTCCCAAACCTGAAGAACTTCTAAATTAGGAAGGTCTCCGATGAATGATGGGATTGAACCACGAAGCTTGTTCTGGAATAAATTGATCAAAGTTAGGTTCTTTAGATTCTCGGAGAGAGAGAGAGAGAGAGAGAGAGAGAGAGAGAGAGAGAAGATTCTCGGAGAGAGAGAGAGAGAGAGAGAGGAGAGGAGGGTGTGTTTTTTTTTGTGTAAAATAAACTAAAACCCTTAGGTATTTCTTTTTTTTTACATTTTGGTTCTATTATAGAAAAAAAGTCCTTGATGCAAAGAATTTAAACTTTTAGGAGTTAAAAATCAATTTTATCTTTTTTTTAACGGAAAAATGGATGGAAACTGTTAGAGGGACTAACTTTGTCAAATTTTGCATAACTGAGGGACCAATATGGAACGAAAAATAACTGGGGGACCAATTTGGAACACTGAGCATAACTGAGGGACCAAAATAGGACTTTGACCAATGTGAAATTATTTTAAAGGGTATGTAATGATTGTGGTTGGTTGAAATAATTGTATTGATATTTTAAAGTTGTATAGGGGTAAAAATGATAAAGATAAAGGAGGATAATGGAATGTTAGTTTGGTGCTTGTTTTTACTTTAGTAAAATGGTATGATAAAGTATTTAGCTTGAAATTTGTGTTAAAAGAAAATTTATAAACGGAAGTTGGACTAGCTGTATGATAAAAGAGGTTGGAGGTGTGAGGGAGGGACCAAAATGTAATTTTTGGGTACTGAATTGTAAATTTTTGGGGACTAGATTATATATTTTTCCTCTTTACTGTCTTTAAATTTTATTTTTAAATTTTTATACTACATAAAATATTTCTCATATATATACTAGAGGAGGGACCAAAAGGTATATTTCCTGAGGTATGAATTTTGTTTTCAATATTTTACACTAGAAAAAATATCGTCCATACATATACTGAAGGAGTGACCAAACTATAAAGTTTTGGGAATTGCTAATTATATATTTTTTCCTATTTAAATTTTTTTTTAACTTTTTAACCACAAAATATTATTCATATATATATATATATATATATTAGAGGAGTGACCAAACTATAAATTTTTGGGGAACGAATTATATATTTTTTCCCATTATTGTATTTTATTTTTATTTTTAAATTTTTATACTACAAAAACTATTACTCATATATATATACTAGAGGCGGGACCAAAATGTATATTTTTAGGGTATGAATTATATATTTTTCTAAATTTTGTTCTTCATTTGTTTTATTATAAAAAATATTACTCATATATATACTGGAGGAGGGACCAACATGTATATTATTTTCTCATTACTAGTTTTGAATATTGTACACTACAAAAAATATTATCTATGCATATATACTGGAGGAAGGACCAAACTGTAAAGTTTTGGGAATTGGATTATATATTTTTTCCTATTTTGAATTTTGTTCTTATATTTTTACACCACAAAAAATATTACTCATATATATACTGGAGGATGGACCAAATCATAAATTTTTTGGGAATGAATTATATACTTTTTCCCATTACTATTTTTATAAATTTTTACAGCACAAAAAATATTACTCATATATATACTGCAGGAGGGACCAAAATGTATATTATTGGGGTGTGAATTATATATTTTATCTTATGGACCAAAATGTAAATAACATTGACTGAATTATTTTATTTTAAATTTTGACGCTAAAAAATATTATTAATATAATTGAAAAGATAAAGGAAGGAATACCAATATATAAAAAATTATATATTTTGATGACTCGAGTATTGACTTATTGAGTTGATATAATTTCAAGGACTAAAATAAATTTTTAAGTAAATTAATATAAATTATATATATAATATATAATAAAATATAATAATTTTGAAAATAAAATATATTATTATATAATTTATTATTATATTGTATAGATACACAAATTTGAGTGTATGTGGGGTGTGTATATATATATATATGTGTGTGTGTGTTTGTGTGTGTGTGTGTGTGAGAGAGAGAGAGAGAGAAAGAGGAGGTGTGAGTAAGAAAATGAGAAAAGAAAATAGTAAGAAATGATGAATGGAGAGAGAAAGTTGTAAGTGTAATAAATAAAGGTATTGAAAATTATTATTTTGCCAAATAATTTTTTTATGTTTGTGTTAGAGTATAGGTAATTATAGGTAGTTAAGTAGGGATATGTCAGTAATTTGAGAAGATAGGGGAGAGATAAATGTAAAAAATAAAGGAGGCGAAGATAAAGGTAAAACCATAGTTTGAAAACTCGGACCGGTCATTGACTAGAATAAAGGTTCGGGTGGTAGGGTGATTGGTTTAACCGTCGGGTCATCGGGTCAATCGTTAAACTTTAAATATCAAAATTTAAATTTTAGGGTACATATAATTTGAAATAAAAGTACTTAAATGTCAAAGAAATGACAAAATAATTGAAATATGTAAATATATAAATGAATATTGAAAATTTAAAGTTTTAATATTATATTTAGTGTATTATTTTAGTTTGAAAACACTTAAAAATTTAATCAATCAAATATCAATAATAATAAAAAGAATCACTTTTAAATATGGATATTATTTGAAGATTCTTCTAGCAATTATTGGTTCATGAAGATAAGATTTTTAAAATATCTTTCAAACCCTAAACCTAATTTCACCCCCTCTCACTTTTCTACGGCGGCCCCTTGCATTTTTTCCATCATCACTCTATCGCCTCTCTCACATCTATTCTTTCTCTCATTCCAAATCCATCATGCCTCACTCATATCTATTCTTTCTCTCATTCCAAATCCATCAAATGGCAGTCCCTCACCTCTCAATCCTTGCTCTCTCTTTTGGTCGTCGGTGTGATTGCAAAGCTGATGAGATGAAGGTTACAGATATACGCATATCTGCAAGAATGGAGAAAAAGGAGGAGATCTGCGTTATATGGCCTCTCACCATCGCGAACCTTCATCTCATCAGCTTTGCAATCACACCGACGACCAAAAGAGAGAGCAAGGATTGAGAGGTGAGGGAGAGTGAGGGACTGCCATTTGATGGATTTGGAATGAGAGAAAGAATAGATATGAGTGAGGCGTGATGGATTTGGAATGAGAGAAAGAATAGATGTGAGAGAGGCGATAGAGTGAAGATGGCAAAAATACAAGGGGTCGCCGTAGAAAAGCGAGAGAGAGTGAAATTAGGTTTAGGATTTGAAATGAAATTAGGTTGGCGATGGTGAGAGGCCATATAACGCAGATCCGATCCGATCCATATGTGAAGTAGAGAACTAACTTGACAAGAAAATCAAAGTCCTTCGATCCGATCGAGAAGACGAGTATTTGAGTCAAGAATTTGTTGATCATCTTAGAAGCTGTGAGATGGTCTCACGACTTACCCCTTCTGAAACCCCATGGTGGGATGGTGTTTCTGAGAGGAGGAATCGAACTCTATTGGATATGGTTCGATCTATGATGAGTCAAACTGATCTTCCACCATCATTTTAGGGATATGCTTTAGAAGCTGCCGCGTTCACACTTAACCGTGTTCCGTCTAAGGCAGTTGAGAAGACACCATATGAGATATGGAGTGAGAAGAGTCCCATAGTGTCTTATTTCAAAATTTGGGGATGTGAAGTTTACGTTAAGCAAACGATAAACTATCTCCCAAAAGGTGCTTGTAGGGTACCCCAAGGAAACGAGGGGATACTATGTTTACTGCCCATCTGACAACAAAGTGTTTGTAGTCAGAAGTCGATTCTTTCTAGAGAAGGATCTTGTTTCCAAAAGAAACAGTGGGAGTAAGGTAGATCTTGAAAGAGTTCAAGATCCACAAGGCACATCAGAGGCGCAGACGGAAACTAGAGAAGAACCACAAGGCGTTGTGGAAGCTCCTCTAATAACACAAGGACAACGAAGTTCTGATAGAACACGTTCTCAACCTCAAAGATATGGATCTTTGGTCATTGAGAACAAGGATGTGTTGCTCATGGAGCGTGGTGAGCCTACCACCTATCAAGAAGCTATCGTGGATCCCAACTCTAAGAAATGGGTTGAAGCCATGAAGGCTAAGATATAGTCCATATACGACAACAAGGTATGGACCTTGGTCGCTCCACTCGAAGGGGTAAAACCCGTAGGGTGCTAGTGGGTTTTCAAGGGAAAAACCGACATGGATGGCAACGTCAATATCTTCAAGGCGAGGCTAGATGCAAAGGGTTTACTCAACGTCATGAGATGACGAAACGTTTTCCCCAGTTGCAATGGCCGTATCCATTAGGATCCTGCTTGCCATAGCCGCATATTATGACTATGAGATATGGCAAATGGATGTCAAAACAGCATTCTTTAGTGGAAGGCTGCCCGAGGACGTGTATGTGACACAACCTGAGGGGTTTGTATGTCCAGAGGAACCAGTAAAGGTGTACAAGCTTCAGGAATCCATTTATGGATTGAAGCAAGCATCCAAGAGTTGGAATCATCGTTTTGATGAGGTAATCAAAAGAGTTTGGCTTCTTACAAAACGCTGACGAGCCTTGTGTTTGCAAGAAGGTTAGTGGGAGCACAATTGTGTTCTTGATGCTATATGTCAATGACATATTGCTCATTGGAAATAATGTTCCAACCTTAGAGATTGTGAATCTTGGTTGTGAAAATCTTTTTCAATGAAGGACTTAGGAGAAGCTGCCTATATTCTAGGCATTGAGATCTATAGAGATAGATCTCTTAGGCTTTTTGGATTGAGTCAGAGTACGTACTTGGATGAGGTACTGAAGGGGTTCAGTATGCAAGACTCCAAGAAAGGGATTCATACCGATGAATCATGGATTGACCCTGAGCAAGAAACAGTGTCCCAAGACACTTGTTGAGCGAGGGCGCATGAGTGGCATCCCTTATGCTTCGGCAATAGGATCCATCATGTTGTGTACTCAACCCGATGTGTCATTTGCCCTGAGCGTGACAAGCTGGTTCCAACGAGACCCTGGTGAGTATCATTGGACCGCTGTCATAAGCATCCTTGAGTACTTAGGAAGAACTAAGGATGAATTCTTTGTTTATGGTGGAACTGTTGTGTAAGTGGTTACACAGGTGCCCGTTTTCCAAATCTACCAAGATAAATCGCAGTATGGATACGTGTTTCTCCTGAACGGTAGCATCGTGAGTTGGAAAGGTTCCAAGCAGAGCACGATTGCTGATTCTACAACAAAGGGTTGGTCGCGTGGAGACGCAGACCGTAAAACTAGTGTCTGAGGTGTGGTTGGTGGTCATCCTGTGGAGACAGGAAGACGCCAAATGGGATTGGATCCCCACTGATGTTCCGACAGTGATATATATATACACTCATACGTGATCACCTAGAGATGGTGATATCAAGATATGTAAAGTGGCAGTCGAGGATAATATTGCCAGTCCTCTTGCGAGACCCCTAGCACAGGTCTTACATGAGCGTCATGTAATGTCAAATGGGGATTAGACACATTAATGGATGTTCCTAGTGTAGGAACAGTTTGATTAATGATTGTACCTAGTGCAAGTGGGAGTCTGTTGGAGATTGTGCCCTAGGGCCAATCATTTTATAAATATGTTTTGAACATATTGATTAATTTATGGAGATAAATTAATGGTTATCATATTATTAGCATGTTTACTATGATAACAGTCCGTGATTGATTATGAGATAATTAATCTAAACTGTCCTTGGTCGATTGTTTTCGTGGGAGCGAAAATGAACTAAGACCAGCATGACCTCGGTGCATAGAGATGCATGCACTAGATGCTGGAACGAGAGTCATGGTGCAATTACGTAAGGGGTTACGAGTTGTTGGACTGACCTGGAGAGTCCTGCATGGGTTTAGTCATCAGCTTGCCTCTCCTGTACGCCTGTCACGACGCCTTAGACCTGAGGTCATCATTATTCCGGCGTTGCAGTTGTCAGACTTTGGCCTAGTCTAACGTTGCCCGTAGCAGGGTAGCCATAAGGGCTAGGTACGAGTTTGGTTGATTGCCGTGCTGAGGAATGTAGATTGGCCAAGATGGGATTTTGTCCCTTATTAAATGTGAGATATCTAACTGGCGCCCTCGATGAGTCTGTCCAAGGAAATACGTGGCCACGCTGGGAAATGGGACTTACTCAGGAAATCGAGAAAGTTGAGGTTTGGATTATGGATGACTTTCTTGTGCCTAATCCATGACCAAGATATCGTGTGACAATAGGGTCTATGACAAGGTGGTACTAAGGTTAAGTCGGTTTTGGTAAAAACGATAACTCACGTATTTTGGGTAGTCGTGATGGCTTGCTAGAGTCCGCTCACGACTTGTAGGTCATAGAGATGGCTTGCTGCCAACTTCACGTGGGGCCTGCTGGGTCACACATGAGCAGGATCAGGACACCGCTTCAAGGGACACGAATTAGGGTTAATTTGTGGGTCACTCCAGTGGCACAATTTAAGACACAGCAAAATGTCTGGGACATTAAGTCTTGTCTTAATTAATCTACAGTTGTGAAATATTTAAATTTGCGAGACAAGTTTAAATATAATAATTGTTAAATGATTAATAGGGATTAATTATTTACAATTATAATATTTGGGAAAAATAAATCAGATAAGATTCCTAAAAGTTAGGAGATTATTGATTTATAATATTTCCCCAATATATATATGAGGGTGGCGCCTCATGAGATGAATTTAGATTAATAAAATTGTTTTATTAATTTAAATCATGAGTTTGAATTCAAAAGATTTGATGAAGATATCAAAAGATTTGAATTATAGATATTAGGGAATATCTTAACTCATGATCTTTGGAAAATCATGACTTCCTAATTGTTAGGAATGATTTTGATTTATTAAATTCTAAGGAAAAGGGAAGGTGATATGGCGCATGAACATGAGGATCTTGGAAGATTTGATTTTCCAATTTGATTCTCAGAAGATTGCAATTTGAATTTGAATTAAAATATTAAGGTAATATTTTAATTAGAAATTCAATTCATGAAGTCATGTTTCAATTGCATTTCAGTACCTGTCCCAATTTCGTTTTAATTAGCTAAATCCTATATTTCTAGATTGGATTGTTTTGTATAGTATTATATATTTTACTTGCAATTTATGTAGGAAAACCTTGATGCAGCAATGTCACAAAAGTATGGTGAAGACATTTTGTCTTTTCCTGAAGTTGACAATGACGTATGGCTGAATGTTGCAGGTCCCTCCAAAAAGGGACGAGTTTATGGTTTAGGAAATAGTTTACAATTAGCTAATTGTGAATCATCACAAGGTTCTAGTGCTTCTAACATGTCTACTACTTCAAAAGAAGCAAATATGAGAGAAGTGGTTAAGGAGGTTGTGTGTGAGCAGATAGCACCATTAATGCAGATGTTATCTAGGTAAATGAAGCAATAACATTAAATTAGTTATTAGTTTTTATTTCTCCATTTTTATTTCTGTTTTGTTTTTTTTATTTGCTATTCTAATTCTGTTTGAGGGTAATTATCTAGGTTCGGTAATTTTCAACCTCCAGATTTAGCTACAAGACCACCCTCTACAGCAAATCAGGATGCGGCAGAGAATGATAATGATGTTAATTTAGGATTACATTGATTGTTAATGTTATGTATAGATACTTGTTATGTTTGATATACTTGTAAGTTTTTGGATACTAGATTACTACCATACTTCTTTATTTTGATACTTGTTATGTGATAGTACTTGTTACTTTTATTATTGTATGACTTTCAAGTATTTAAAATATATATTATCAGCAAATATTATTAAGTTCTAAGATATTTAGACTTGTTGGTTAGAAAATAAGGTTTAAAAAATAAGGCTTTTAAAATTATATTTCAGTTTGAAAATAGCTATTGATTAGCTACAAATAACATTCTCTTTGCCATAAAAATTAGCTATAGTTTAGCTACGGAAATTATGTATGAATCAGATACGAAAATTAGCTACGGATTTGCTGTGAATCAGCTATGGAAATTAGCTACGGATTAGCTATGAATTAGCTATGGAAATTAGCTGCGGATTAGCTATGAATTAGCTACGGAAGTTAGCTACGGATTAGCTACCGATTAGCTAGGGGTTTTACTTCCTTTGTTAAATTAATAGCTACAGATTAGCTACGGATTAGCTACGGACATAAAAAATTTGCTAGGGAATAGCTACGGAATTAGCTGCGGGTCATCCATAGCAAATTAGCTACGGACATGATAATCTGATCTCCAAATAGGTTGCTACGGATTAGCTACGGAATAGCTACGGATTTGCCACGGATTTGCTACGGATTTGCTATGGAAAATTCCGTAGCTAATTAGCGACCGCTCAAAAGCTACGGACGATTCCGTAGCTGATCCGTAGCTAATCCGTAGCTAACCTATTTAGCTACGGATTAGCTACAGATCAGCTACGGAATCGTCCGTAGCTAATCTCGTTTTTTCTTGTAGTGTATTGTTGTAATCTCATGATTTTAGAATTATTAAATTCCCTAAAATTATAATTATAACCCTAGGGCTAGGCGCCTAGGGGTAGACACACAATTCATTTGTGAAAATTTTTGGTTTCTTCCTAGAGAGAGAAGAGAGCAAAAAGTCGCCACCTTCATGAACCCTAGTTCTTCCAAGTGAGGAAATTTTTGGCTCCCAAGAGTTGAGAGAGGAAAAATCGATTTTTCCTAAGATGTTAGGAAAATCGATTTGCAGTCACCAAAAATTAGGGTTTATGTGAATAGAGAAAACAAGAAGGAGTTCTTGTAGGGAATTCTCTAATGCGCTACTTTTGGATTTTGAATCAAGAAGGAGTTCTTGAGTTCAAAAACACTGTAGATTGGTCCCTGGTTCTTTTGGAGAAAAGAACGGAAGGCTAGCACCTTGGTGCCCGAGAAACTGTTCGTGTGGATTACCGGCAGAGTGAGAACGCTGAGAGTGAACTCCTTGCACACGCCTTGTACAACCAACCGATTGAAACTCGTGAGGTATACCACTATCTTAAAAGTTTTAAATTCTGCTAGCGGATCCGTTCGGGAATTTTAGGACTTGGCGCGTTTTATTTTTAATTTTATATTTGCTTCCGCTGCGTTAGGCGCCTAGAATTTCCAACATTTCATACCTTCAAATTTCTTTTACGATGGAAATGTTATGCAAAGCTTTTGGGAAGCATAATTGTTGAACTTAACATTGCATGTATGGAGAGTACTTAAATATAATTGAGGAATTGAAATGTACTATGCATATGTGTGAAGAGGGACATGAGTGCACCTGTAATTTAATGATTGTGGATATTTAGGAATGGTTCTAAAATGTTAATGCATGCAAAATGCCTTTACTGGGTGAAACGTGATGTTGTGTGTTCTTTGTTGAAGCGGTTTTTTTTTAGTAACTATGCTTTAATTACTATAAATGTTAGATGACGTTCAATGATTAGGAGCAATTTTATACTATCATGCTATTGCTTTTGGTGTCAAATTTGTGCAAAAAAAAACAAAAAATACCATGTGAGTGGTGATTTAAATTTACAGTTTTCTTGGAGTTCTATAAAGTGTACAAATGGTAAAAGTCTAAATGCCACAATAAATGTTTTCCATAAAATGATAGTTGTAAGTTATTTGGGTTCTATGACAGTGTTAAAATTTTTAAAGTGTCTCAAAGTTGTTAGTTATGAGTAAAATTTAATTAATGTAAATCTGTGAAAAGAAATTGTGCACTTATGAATGTAAATGACTTTTGTTCTTGCTGCCATGATTCTAGTTTCGTCGGTATTTCTTTGATTTAATGAATTTAGTCTTTTAAGATGTTGTTTGATGTTGGTTGGTTCATCCATCATGTATACTAGTATGTCATAAGAAACATTATTTAAAAAGGCCTGCAAATTGTTCAATGAAATTCTTGAATGAATAGAAAGATATAATTTTTTTCCTCGTGTCGTTCTAGGATTACCTATAAAGGTCCAAGTCTATTTTTGGGATGTGTTAATCGTTGTACCTTATAATTATGCATTGCGTATGGTCATAATTTACTTCCCATGTATTCCACATATATATTTTTATTGTCCTAAAGGTATGTCCTGCTTTAATGATATTTTTTGTGTTTTTGATGTCTCAAGTATGTCCTGATTTAGTAACATTTTAGGCATGTTTTAAAAGCCCTTTTGCATGTATTCAACTACTGTTTTGCTACCCAACTGCCTTCATCTGGATTTGTTATGTTTCAAACTTATTCTAGAGCCTTTTTCATACTTTTCAATGTTGTTTTGTTTTTTAAATTTTCAAGTTGGGCCCAGTTACGTTTTGACCTACTCTCAAGTTTCTTTTCATGCATTTTAACTTGCATCTTACTCTATAAAATAACTAATCTGCTATGGCTACATTTTGAGCATGTTTTCCGGCACTTATATATGTTCACATATGCTATTTCATTGTCTATTATTGCTGGTTGATAAATGCTGATTAAGTGATATTTTAGACACGATTTAAAGTCATCTTTCATGAATTTACATGACACTTTGCTGTCAAAAAAAAAAATCTCAATCTTGTTTCATCATGTTTTGGGCATCTCATTGAGTCATTCATCTTGTATTTTTAAATGTTTTTACTGTCTATAGAAACCCAGATGTGTTGTTATATTCCTAATGAGTTTTAGGTGGTTGCACAGACAGATTTTATGCATAATTAGGCACACATTGGATTAGTATCTCAAAGTTCTTCAAGTGTGTTATTGTCTTAATTTACTGCCATGCTCATTTAGACCTTTTCCTTATAACTCACACTTGCAATAATTATTCGTTGGAATGCTAAATTGTAGAATTGTAAAACATCTTAATGAAGTTTTAACTTGAATCTATGTGTGAAGTTGAGACATGATTATATTGTCTGATAGTTGTTTGTAATGTAATGTTTTAGCTCTTGTGTAAAATGCAAGATAATGTAACTTGGAAATTGTATACGAACACGTTTCCCTGGAAAATGTTAAGGAATAAGGTTGATGGGTTGCTATGTATGTTTGTTGACATATCATAGAAGATTTGTTTGAATTTGGATGAGCTCAATTAATGATTTAGCTTGAGCATGTGCGACATGTGGCAGATGAGAATGTATGATGTATTGCTTCTCCTCTCGCTACTTGGACATTTCAATTTTGTGGACAAAATTCTTTTAAGGGGGTGAGAATGTAACATCCCGTATAGGATTTTAATTTAAATATTTGTAAGAACTAAAATATTGTAAAATATGTGTATTTGTTAGAAAATGTTGATTAAACGCCTAAATGGGACTTTGGTGGAAGGAAATAAATTATAAAGAATAGGAGGACTAGATAAGTTATGTAAGAAAGAGGGTTAAAGTGTAAATAAATAAATAATTAGAATTATTAGAAGGAGGAAGGACTAAATTGCAGAACCTAAAAATTGTTGCAACTTAAGGTAAATGTAAGGGAGTGTAAGGGGGAAAAGGCCTGATAGTGTTTTAAAACATTTAGGGATTGAATGATAAAAGAAAATAAATTTTAGGAGCTCAAGTGCAATAATTAGAAAGATTGGGGGGAGGAAATATAGTTTTCCCAAAACTAATAAAATGACAAATATAAAAATGTAGAAGAAGAAGAATCAGGGGAGGAAAAAAAAGGGGAAGAAAGAAAGAACAGGGTAGCGACGTGGTGGAGTAAAGGAGAAAGTATGGCGGATATCTCTACATTTAACGGTCCGTTTTGGGCGATCTAACAATCGGTTCGAAGCTTAGGATGAGGCGAAGCTAACCCTAGTTCCAGTTTGCAAATCCAACAGTTGGATTGAGAGGAATTGATGATCGAAAAGTGACGCCAAAGTTGGAAAAGTGCAGAAAATTGGCGGTTTGAGGGACTAAATCGTCTCTAGGTAGGGTTTCTTCTTTCTCTTCTCATTTCAATGCTCTAGTTCATTCTATGTTTGCTTAGGGTTCATGAATTGTGATGGTGGTTGATGTTTTTTAAACATTTTGAGGCTTTCTTGAATTCAAGTTCTAGATTTCATAAAGTTTCCTTGAAAATTTGGGAAGTTATGAGAAAAGAGTATTAAATGATGTTTGTTGCTGATGTTCTTTGGCGTCGATTGTTCTCTTATTGAAAACAAAGTGTAAATTTGCAATGTTAGTGTATTGGAACAAATTACAAATCGGTCCTTCACTGTTTTGGAGTAGTTTCAGAATGGTCCTTTAACAGGTTTTAGTAAATTACTAAATGGTCCTTGTGGAAGTGTATTTCCTTCAAGGATGAAGTTTTATTGTGTACAAATGATTTGGAATTGAATTATTTTATGAGATATGAAATTGTTTATTGAGAAGTAATGGAAATGTAAATATGATTTATTAAAAAGGTTATGTTATAAACATGAAGAATTATGGAATGTGATATATTGTGATTTGTCATGACTCATTGAGGGTGGAGGTCCTCCCCATTTATTCGTGTTGAGTACTCGGGTAATGGCTATGGTGGATTCCATAGTTGGCCTAAGTGGGGATTCCTTAAGTGACAGGCTGTTTGGTATGTGCGCACACCGGGAGACCTTCCGGAAGCCTAGGTCTAGATGACCATTGTTGTATGATCATGACATGTTGGGTTGCTGGTTATACCTTTAGGTATCACGGTTGCGGGTGACACGCGGTCACGGCCAGCTGTGTGTTATTATTGTTAATTTTGATAGTTTTGGTTGCTGGTTATACCTTGAGGTATCACGGTTGTTGGTGACACGCGGTCACGGCCAGCTGGATGGTATTAATGTTAATTTTGATAGTTTTGATTGCTGGTTATACCTTGAGGTATCACTGTTGCGGGTGACACGCGGTCACGGCTAGCTAATATGTTAAAGTTTTGAAAAGATAATCTCATTGAATAATTGTGTTATTTATCATATTTCATGTTGCTTGGGGTAAACATGGTTTGAAGTTTGGTTTTGTTGAGGGATGTGGTTAAAGTAGAATGATTATAACCCTACTGAGAATATTATTCTCACCCTACGAAACATTTCAGTTTTTCCTGTGCAGGAATTTCGCTGGGCGTTTGGGATGGAAGCCTTTCTTTGTTGTTATTGTCTATAATTTTAATGATGTTTGAGTATTGTATTGGGCCCTGCGTGGCTATTTTGGAGGCAGAGCCTCTTGGATGATTGTGTAAGCTTGCATTTATTGTCAATTCGTATTCAAAGGGCAATGTATGTCAAGGTATTTATTCCGTAATATAAGTAAGGTCCTTAATTTGGATAGGGATGTTACACACTGCACTAACAACTTGATATTTGAAAGATTAAAATACATAGGTTAGTCCCTGAAAAATCAAAATAGTATATTTATTAGTCCTTTTTATGAATTACATAGCATATCGTTTTGATCTTTTTAAGGACTAAAGAGTACACTATTTTAATTTTTCAAGAGATAAACTATGTATTTCAATCATTCATGGATGGAATGTCAATTTAATAAATTTTGTAATGAGCAAATTACTTATTTACTCAACCCATTTAATGCTACAATAGGAAAATTACATTTATGAATATATATATATATAGATATTAGCAAAATTAGGAGGGGCCCATTGAGAAGAATATAATTTGAAATATATATATACTCATATTTATTAACAATGCCCACCATATAAAGGATATTAAAAAATACATAACATGTGATATTAAAAAATAAGAGAAAATTATTATTAAATGCATGTTGATAAAAATAATTCACCATATATATAAAAGAATTTACTCAAAAACAAAAATTCAGGGTCATAATTAAAATTACTAGAGAATGACGTTCATATTTTTCAAAATTACTCAAAATTAGTATTAAATAATATCAAAATATTACAATTAATCTTCATCTTCACTTTCATCTTGTTCATTCTCATCGCAGCTATTTTCATCATCATCATCATCATCATCATCATCAATGTAGTCAAAAACTTCAAAAAAAAAAAAAATATATATATATATATATACAATCTTTCGAGCAAAATAGCAATCCTACCACGATCTTGCTCAAAAACGATCGTACACCCGATTTAACTAGATCATGCCTTGCAAGATCGTAAGATCTTACGATATAAATCTAGGTCTTGACTACACTCATCATCATCATCATCATCATCATCTTCAATTTCTTCTGCAATCTAATTAATATCCCCTAAATAAACAAACAATCCATCATCATTTATGGGGGGTTATATAACCCTCTTCATTTTGATAAGTAACATCAAATGTATGTTTGTTGGGAAATCAAGGAACTCCTTGATATCTCATATCCTTAAGGATCCGCGTAAACTGATTGCATATCCTTTATCGTTGATTTTATTTTGATAATTCACAAATTTTGTAATAAATATTTTTGATGTTCTGGAATGTTGTATAATCGTTTTAATTATTAATTACATGAATTATGATTGATGCTAATTGATTCAACTCGATCTAATCATTATTGAAGCAAGATCACACTACAAAAAAAGAGGGGTTTTAGCGGCGATTTAGATGATATTTTAGCGGCGGTTTAACCGCCAGAAAAAATAATTTCCGGCGGTTGGCAAACCGTCGCAAAAGAAGGCGTTGGTAATAATTTAGCGGCGGTTTCTTGATACCCGCCAGTAAATATTTATTAGCGGCGGTTTCTAGCCGCCAAAAAATTTGACCGGAAAGGGTTTGTTTGTGGATTTTTTATGGCGGTTTTAATCATATCTTTATGAAAAAGGAAACAAATCTGGAAATATTGTGCAAGCTCTTAAATGAAGATCTTTGTGATTAATCTATGCGCTCTTGATTAGGAAACTTGTTATATGACATGATTAAGTGCTGATCATATAATATATTTGATTATAATTAATTTCCTAACTTATACTTTGTGTTTATTGCGAGGATCTATATATGGAAATATTTCAAATCCTGATTGCCAGATCCTGACCAGTTTAATGCTGAATCCTTATGGAGCCAAAATTCAAATTCAAATAGAGTGGACAGCAAGAATGATATTTATGAATTCTAAACGTTGGAGCTGAATGAGCATTGATGAAAATTGAAGATTCTTGATGACCTAGCCGTTTGAGCATTTGGAAATCAAAGAATTCAAATTACTTCCTTATAGAGCTCAACCTCAACGATGCCTATAAAAAGGAGAAGCCTTCATACGTTGAAGACTACTGATTCTGAGATATTCAAGCTGATATTACAAGAATTCAGAGCTGTGTGCTATTACATGTGTTGTAACCCTTAGTGGGAAAATCCTTTGTGGAATCCTTTGTGGAGAGAATCACTTAGTGTGAACCTACTCTTTGTGAGAAAACCTATCTCTTTGTGAGAGACACCATCTACTTCATCTATTGTCTGATTCGTTCGAAACCTTAGTGGTAGTAGGTTGCCTTCCTCGTTTGTTGTGAAACCCTAGTGGTGAGCCGTGTGTGGTTGCAAGATAAGAGGAGTGTATAGGAACCTTGGAGACTACCCGTGAGATTTGTGGGGACTGTAAAAGGGAGATTGTAAAACCTTAGGGGTGATCCTAATCGTAGGTTGATTCCATTGTATTGGTCGGTTGCCTACAAAGTATTAATATACGAATTCCCTTGCCCTTTCGCTTGGGGAGTGGACGTAGTCAAGAGGATCTTTCATATCAAGGTTTATGCTCTTGGTGAACCACTATATATCGTGGTGTCTATCTTTCGATCCCTTAACTCTTTATTATTCCACATTTTATCTTTGAGTTCAGTTTTGGAAAAGGTTTTTGATACAAAGGGTTTTGACAAAAGTGTTGTTAAGGGGAAAAAAAGGTTTTAAGGAATCAAACTGCTTTTGGAGGAAGTGAACTGTTTCTAAGGAAGTGATCTGTTCACTGAAGGAACTGAACACTATGTTAAGGAACTGAACGTTTTCGTAAAGGAACTAAGGTTTTTATTTAAATGAACCGATTTTAAATAAACCTTCTAGTTAAGGAAGCGACTTTCAGTAAGGAACTGATTTCATATATCCGACTCCTTAACAGTTTGCGAAAAAGTTTTCAGATCCTATTCACCCCCCCTCTAGGATCTCCTTGGTGCATTTTGCCTAACAATGTTGATGATCCAGTGCACTTCTAGGCTTAATCTTGGTGACAACCTACCAATCTGTATTATCCCCTTTTTCGATAGGGTAAGACACATAATAACTTGGGTGGCTTGTTGTGCAAATACAAAGGGATCAAATTTTTCATACACTCTACCATGTTTAATTTCAATGAAGCCATATTGTTGATGAATTTTCACTCCTCAATTTATCTTCTCATCAAACCAATGACAATTAAATAAAACCAATTTTTTAACAGGTTCTTCGAGATACTGAAATTCCACCACTTCTTCAAGAATGCCAAAATAATCATTTTCACCGCTTCTTTAAGGATGCCAAAATAATCATTTTCACCGCCTTCTTCCCCAGTGCACTTAACACAGACACCACTATTGGTAGTTTTCTTCCCAAGACTCCAATCTTTAGTGTGAAACTTGTATCCATTAACAAAAAATATAAGCCATGTTTGTACCTTTCTTAATGGTCCCCATGCCAAATCTTTCAAAAATTTATTATCAATAAGATCATCATGATCATTGACCTAGACATGAAAAAATAAAAAATATTAGACTAAACAAATTAAAAATACAAAATTAAGAAAATAAACCAATTTTATCACTTCTTACATAATTTTTGAACCATACAGGAAATTGTGTCTCAGTTATTCCATCCATTTCTTTGCGACTAATGTTGGGATTCACACTTCTCAGATATTGTTTAAACATCCTGAAAATTAAGTGTAACTATTACCATTATATATATATATATATATTATGAATTATTAAATAACAATTTACTTACTCGATATATGGTTTTACTTCATCACAGTTTAACAAAACATAATAATGAGCAACGACTAATTCTTGATCACTCAGATATCGAGTTGAGCACCTTCCAAAAGGACGTCCAACTTTGTTGAAAATTGATAATGATGGTTGACTGGATTCAACTTCCTCTAAACAATCATTCCGACCAACTCTTGTCTGTAGAGAGCGTACGTGTGACTCAAAGTAGTAAGAGGAAAAATAAGTAATCTCTTGTGCCAAATATGTCTCACAAATAGAACCTTCAACTCGAGACTTATTTTTAGCAATCTTCTACAATTTGTTTAGAAACCTGTATAAAAATATATAATACACATTATTATGACATAAAGTATATCCAAGATTTATATGTAATAGTAATTACCTTTCAAATAGGTACATCCATCAGTAATGAATTGGGCCGCCAACTCTTGCCTCAAATGGCAGATGAATAGAAAGATGTTCCATGGAATCAAAAAATCCAGGCGGAAATATTCTTTCTAACTTGCAAAGAATTGTCGGAATGTTACGTTTCATATGAAGCAAGTCTTCTACCTTTAAAGTTGTAGAACACAAACTTTTAAAGAATTGACTGAATTCGGTGATCGGCTTCCAAATATGATCAAGTAATGCGCTAAAGGTGATTGGAAGAAAATTCTCCATAAAGATGTGACAATGATGACTTTTCATATATATATATATATATATACATATAAGTGAAAAGGGTAAAAAAGAGATCAAAACCAAATAGAAAAAGAGAAAGAATGAGGTAAGGAATTGAACCCATCCCATTTTAATATATAAAGAAACTTCAAACTATTTGCACACAACACAATAACAATTCATACTTACTACCTATATATATATATATATATATTATTTATAAATTTTCCCACCAGCCCCCGTAGGGACGCCCTTGCTAGAGAAGAAATATACTGGATAAACCCAAGGTCAGAATGCTACATGGATCCTTATAGAATGTCAGAAGCATTTCTCACAATGATCATAATGTAAATAATCCTTTGACCTAAACTCACTATGGTTCCTACATAATAAATTGTATATTTTGGTATTGTTAAACGTCATCTTAAAGGGTGACAATCACTTGAATCCACACATCTAGACAGATTTGAAGAATATCCATCAGGCATTTTTAAACCTTTGACCCACTCACAAATAGTTTTTCTTTGTTGCAATGTCAAAGTTTAATTAGCTTTTGGCTTCAACAAATTCCCATTTTTCCCCTGCTCGCAACTCTAATTCTTTTCTCCTGTAATACTCCTTTAAATATTGTCTTGCTTTTATGTTGTCTTTGGTCTTCCCTTTAAAATCCATAAAGGTATTAAATATGTTATCAAACACATTTTTCTCTATGTGCATCACATCTAAATTATGATGAACCAATTGATGTTTCCAATATGGAAGCTCCCAAAATATGCTATGTTTCATCCAGTTGTGATATTCTCCATATCCTTCCAATCTATAAATACCATGCTCAGCTACTTTTGGAAGATTACAAACCCATGATGATAAAATTTCTCCACTGAACCTCGGAGGTGGAGGATCTCCTTCAACTCTGTTTTTCTTGAAAGCATATTTATTTCTTATAAAATCAAGATGCGAAGACAGAAATTGTCTATGACAATCAAACCAAGAATTCTTTCCTCCATTCTTTAATGTGAAAGCTTTTGAGTTTTGCATGCAGCATGAACATGCTAATTTTCGTAGAGTGGTCCATCCAGATAACATCCCATATGCCGGAAATTCATTTATGGTCCACATTAGTATTGCCCTCATCTAAAAGTTTTGCTTCCTTGATACATCATATGTCGATACTCCTTTGTTCCATAGAAGTTTTAAATTATCAATTAGTGATTGTAGGTATACATCAATCTTACTCTTTGAATTATGTGGCCCTGGAATTATTACAATCAAAAACAGGTACGGAGCAGTCATACACAATTCAGGAGGTAGGTTGTACGGAGTATTCATAATTGGCCAACAAGAATATGGAGAAGCTGATTGACCATAAGGAGTGAATCCATCTGCACACAAACCAAGTCTAACATTTCGTGGTTCCACAGCAAAATCAGGATACAACCTATCAATATATTTCCAAGCTTCTCCATCTGAAGGATGACATAATACACCATCTTGTCTCTTCTTACTCCAATGTCAGCGCATAAGTTCCACAAACCTCATTGATGCATAAAGCCTCTGCAATCTAGGAACAATAGGAAAATAATGCATCCTTTTTTTTTCTGGTATTGGTTTTGAAATTTTCCGTTGCTCAGGAGGATTCTCTTTATATCGAGGAGCACCACAAAATTTACAATTAGGATCATTGATATGTTCCTTGTAGTACAACATACAACCATTACGACAAACATCAATTTTAACACTTGAGAAGCCAAGTTTCAATACCAACTTTTCCACCCTATACCAATTAGGGAGCACACGATTAAAACTACTTTCCGAAACGTTATGTTTAGTCTTAACGATTAACATTCTCACAGCATAAGACAATTCAGAATGTGTTGCACATCCTGACCACAATGGTTGTTTACATGAATTTAGTAAATAAAAAAAATTCCACAGCTTGTAAATCAGGCGACTCATCAACATCTGCATCCATATTCCCATGTACTTCTAATTCATCATGCCCCTCAACATCAAAATGAGGACCAACTGCATCATCTATCATTCTTTCATATCTATCATATTCATCTTCCCTGAGATGAGAGCTACTTGAAGCTCCAAAATCTACATTGGGCATCACAAATTTCTTGGTTCAATCTCATCATGAGATGTCCAATACCAACAACCAGGTTGAAATCCTCTTTTATATAGGTCTACCTTAACTTCTTCAACAGTTAAATAAGCTCAATTTTTATGTTTAGAATAGGGACATCTAATCTTTCCTTCTACTGCATAGACTTCATTTTGAGATGCAAAATTAACAAACTCATCTACCCCTTGTAAAAATTCATCTGTATAACCTCGACGTCCAGGATTTAATCTATTATGCATCCACCTACGATGATTAGGGATTTCCAATTTTCTGTAAAAAAAAATAAATATTATTTTAAAATTTGTTAACAATATACATATATGAAGCTTCTAGACATGTGTTTAGGTATACAAATAATTTAATTAGCAGCAAGAAAAACAAGAGAATAAGATAATTAAGAAAAAAAAATTAAGGCTAAGATAAAATTAAATGAAGTAATCTCTCACTCTCTTGTCTAAAAGATTTCTTCAATCTCAGAGGCATTTTTTTAACATAAATAGTGAATAAATTTGAATGGCCAAAGTCCTATTTTGGTCCCTCATGTTTGTTCAAAGTTTTGGTTTGGTCCCTCAAGTTTTTTTGGTTCCATTTTGGTCCCTCATGTTTGCCAAAAGTTTTGTTTAGGTCCCTAAAGTTTTTTTCATTCTGTTTTGGTCCCGCAAATTTCCAAAAAGTTCCATCATTAGTCCCTGAAATCTATTAAAATTATCTATTTTTTTTCTTACATTTTGATCCTATTATATAAGGAAAATGAGCTTAATGTAAAAAAAAAACTTTTGGGGGATGAAAGTCTATTTTTCCCTTTTTTAAATGGAAGAAGTGGATGGAAAATACTGAGGGACTAACTGTAAAATGTTTTGAAAAATTGAGGGACCAAAACATAACTTTGAGCAAATCTGAAGGACAAAATAGAACTTTGGCCAATTTGAATCAGTCATTTTTAAATCAATTTATGTTATATTTATTTTAACAACAGACATGTGATATTATTATATTGTAGAACTATGAAAGTTTAATTGTTTTTTGTCAAAATAGGACTAATATATTATTTTAAATATTAAATGAATATATATATACACACGTTAATAATCTGTAAATATATATATATATAAATGTACATGTATATATATGAATATATATATATACACACACTTTGATGGATAATGATATAATATAACACATGAAAAATGAATGGTGGTAAACAAAACTAGTGATAATAGCAATATAACACAGGAAAAAATGTAACTCACCTAGAATTCAATTTAAGACCTTAATCTAAAAGTAAGAGATAATCAAGTTTATTTATATAAAAAAATTAAATATGTACTAGTTGAAGACTTCTCAAAATGTAAGATAATTTATTTTCCTCCTTGCTGCAAGATGAAGTATGAACATGAACTCACATTTCAAAAGAGAAATTGAAAATGAAGAAGATGAGAGAGGATCATTTAAGAGCATTTCAAAATTATAAATGGCAAATGGGTATATGGTGGATGTATGTTTTCAGATAGTTAACAAAATTTGTATTCATTATCTTAACAACATTTATTAGTTATAGGTGTGGTAGTTGGACATATAATTTTAGACAAATTTGAAAAAAGAAAAAAGAAAATAATACCAACCGAAAAGTGGATGGTTATTTGGGGTAAACAACTAACTGCGTTTCAGTTGAAAATCGGTCGCAAACTTAGTGATAGTACAATTTGATCAATCGAATGAAGGTTGAAGGTTAGTCAGTGAGAGAGAAACATTCTTTCCTTTTCGGTTGAAAATTAGTTGGTCACTTCAGTTGATTTTTTTACTTGTAATGAATGATAATTTTTATTTTCTATAAATTCCAACTTCTAGTTTTAAATTATTCATATGTATGAAGCAAAGCCCATGAACACTCCAATGATCTCTGGTCTTCATTAAACTCGCTAAAGAATGATCCAATTACATGGTTGACTCTCACCTATATTGTTCAATTGTAGGAGCATTGTAATATGTATAACTATCACTCCTTCTCAACTTGCCTATTATCCAATCAATAAAGTTTGCTAATTCATGAGTACTCCATTGGAAGAGCATTATGGGTGGCTCTTTTAAACGAATTCTCAAGTACCTAGAGGGTACTATTCCATTTTATAGTTTTAGATTTGAAAAAAGAAAGAGTTTTGTCAAAATCATTAGAAAATTCGCTCCAAGTTTCTTGAACATGTTTATGAAAACCAGGGTGGGATATCCAAAAGTGCTCTAGCCTAAAAGGTTTGTGACCAAAACAAGTAGGTGGGTTAGTTTTTAAAAGAAGTGGGCAATGATCTGAGCGAATACGGGGAAGATGAAAAATTTTTGTGTTAGGAAAGAGTTGGAGCCAAGTGGGGGATGCATGACCTCTATCAATACGTAACCTAATAATATTAATATGGTCTCTACAGTTTTTCCATGTGAAACGAGGCCCTTCAAAACCAAGATCAACTAAGTTGCATGCATGCAGAAAACTATTGAAACAAGACATTTTATATCTATTTGGTGGTAAACCACCCAGTTTCTCAGAGGCAGAAGCAATGTCATTAAAATCACCTAGAATAAGCCAAGGGAGAGAAAGAGAGGGACCAAGAGAACTTAACGAATCCCAAAGAAGTTTTCTACGTTCAAAACTAGGACTAGCATAAAGAGAAGTTAGGAGGAAGAAGAAACCACTAACCTTGACATGGAACTGAATTTCTTGGAAGGAGGAGGCAAGGATGTCAACATCAAAGAAGCTTGGATTCCAAAGCATCCAAATGCCACCTGAGAATCCCATTGCATCCACCTTATAGTGTTTTTCATAACCCAAACTGTTATAGTGTTTTGAGCACGCTCTCCACTTAAACGAGTCTCAGTGAGGATGACAAGATTAGGCTTGTGCTGCGCAACAGTTTCATGAAATACGCGTCTAAACTCAAGACCACCTGCCCCACGAACATTCCAGACAAGAAAAGTGATATCGAGGGCAGAGGAAGAGGAAGAAAAGGGTGATGAATTCAAATCAAACACAGACGATGGAGAAGACATGTGAGACATATTAGGCATAAAAGAAGAATCAGGGAAAAGAGTGAAGGTAGGGTGTTTATCAACATAGTAATCAAGGGTACCGTAAGAGTCGTTTAAGGAGCAAGTCACGCATACGTCCAGCTCGACCATCGGCGTTGGGATATCCCAGACGGCTCCGTGATGTTGGTTTCCGAAGAGCTTTGTTGTGACTCCTTCTAGGTCTAAGTCTAGCCTGAACAGATTTGGTGATTGTCGGATGAGCCTCTCCACTGAGTTCAGGGGTGGAGGATGAATCAGGAACCAATTGTAGTTTTGGTTTCCATTTGTTCTTGCCGGCGGAGCAATCATGTAGACATTTTTGTCCCTCAGGCGCTCAAGCTGCGTCAGTCTGCTTGGATTCGTCAAGGAGGACGCATATGCCAGATTCATGAGATGAATCCAGCAGGGAACCCACGGGGAGGCATTCAGAATGCCACGAAGGAGGTTCATCCACATGAGAGTCTCGGCAGTATGTGGAGAACGGTGATCGAGATAAGCTTCGAAGAGACGTTCTAGTTGGTAATCTTTGCGGTCTAGGGGTGGCGCATGGTGGTCGGTATTGGAGAAGTGGGTTTCCGGCCATCTTATCGGGATGACCAGTAGAGAGCGACGTGGCAGGTTGGTATTCTCCGGCGGTGGGTGATGGGTGGTGTTTGGTATGTTGGGTCGTGGGAAGTGAGGAGGTCTGCGAGATGGGTTTCTGTGAAACATGTTGAACTAGATTGTGAGATGAACTTGAGGGTTTGGTTTGATGAGGATGAGTCGAAAGGCGAAATGTTTTTGTATTAATAGACGTTGGAGGTAGATGTTCAATGGCAGAAAGAATTGAAATGGGATCGCATGTAAGATTGATTGAGTCCTTCGAAGTGGATGTAGACATGTCGTTTGAGTGAGTATCTGTTGAAGGAATGAGAGAAGATTGAGGGAGTGTTTCGAGGATATTCGGGTCTGTGTGAGGGAGTATAGCTGAGGGAGACAAAATGGTTTTGTCAGCTACGTTGTGATGCAGAGGAATGGAATTCAGGAGATTGGTACTAGGTATGTTTGCAGAAGGTATGGAGGTGTTAGGGTTTCGAATTGGGGGAGGAGAAGATGGGCACGTGACAGAGGCGTTAATTTTGTCTGTAGTAGATGTGAATAAACTGCTTTTATTTTTTTTGTCATGTTGTGAATTCATGAAAAAAAGGTACTTTTGCGCCGCCTACATGGTATACAAAAAACTTTATGTTACAACACCACCCCACAGCTTCTTTTACTTGAAAAGGATCTTCAAAAAAAATTTAATCTTTTGCTCCAAGATGAAGAGCAATGATGGTTTGCTAAATCTAGGATTAACTGGCTTTCATTAGGTGATCAAAATACTATTTTTTCCATGTCTCAGCTATCAATAGAAGAAGGAAAAATAAAATTCATAGTCTAGAGTTAGAAGATGGTACTATTACTTATTATCCTTCTCAAATAAAAAACATAATTTATGACTTTTTCAAAACTTCATATACTAATACTCATCCTTTTACAACTCCTAGTTTTCCAGCAACTCTCCTATCTCTTAACCAAAATGATCATGTCACACTTCTCTCTAACCCCACTGAGCATGAAATAAAAACAGTGGTCTTTAACTTGCACCCCACCAAAGCTCCAGGAATTGATGGTTTGAATGCTTTATTTTATCAAAAACACTAGGACAGCACCAAAACTCACATTATTAATGAAATTACAAATATTTTTAATTCCTGAAAGATTCCTACTTCTTGGGGGGAAACACTTCTAGCTCTCATTCCTAAAGTTAATACTGTTTCTAAACCTAAGCATCTTCGCCCTATAGGACTTTGCACTACCCATTACAAAATCTTGACTAAAATTCTTGCTGACAGATTGAAACCCTTACTCAAGAAGATTATCTCGCCCTTTGAAGGAGCCTTTCAAAAAGGAAAGCAAACCTCTGATCTTTTTATCACTGCTCAAGAGATACAACACTCCATGTTTTACTCTAAATCTAAGACTGGTTGGCTAATGGTCAAGATTGACTTAAAGAAAGCTTTTGATAATATTTCTTGGGATTAGCTCTTCTGTATGCTTGCTAGATTAAACTTTCCATCCCAGTGGATCAACCTTCTTCAATCTTGTCTTCAAAACACCTCTTACCATCCTATTATTAATGGTCTTAAAGATCTCCCTTTCACTCCCTCAAGAGGCATAAAATAAGGTGATCCTATCTCACCCTACCTCTTTATAATAGCTATGGAATTACTAAGTCATCTAATTGATCATGAGGTCAGTTCTAAAAACTGGACTCCTTTCACTTTTCGTAGCTCTAACTTATCCTTTTCACAACTTTTATTTGCTGATGATATTATTTTATTTGCAAAGGCAACAAAACAGAGTTGTTCCTCTCTTTTTAAGACTCTTACAACCTTCTCTGCTATTTCTGGTTTACAAATAAATAGAGACAAATCTAAAATCTGGTTTTCCCCTACTGTCTCCAATAATAGTAGAGTCATTCTATCCCGTACTATAAACTTACATTTCTCCAATAATTTAGGCTCTTATCTGGGTTTTCCACTCAAACATCTCTATAGAAAAGCTGACTTTAATTTCATCCTTGATAAAATTAATAATAGATTACAAGCCTGGAAGCTGGGTTGTCTGTCTTTAGCTGGTAGAGTGCAACTCATTAAATCTACTATGTCTACCATACCTAACTACTATATGAATGTCTTCTATCTCCCAACTAAAATACACAGTCAAATTGATAGGCTTGCCTGCTGTTTTTTCTGGAACCACTCTGTTAATAATAAAAAAATATAATGCCATCTATTAAACTGGAATATAATCACCAAACCTAAATATTTAGGTGGCCTAGGCATTAGGAAAGCCTCTCTAGTAAATGCTTGCTATATGGTCAAGTTAAATTGGCATACAAAAATTATTAAAACTTCTCTTTTCTCTAAGGTCTTACTAGGTTAAATCCATTATTCGCAGAAGCATGGACAAAGGATCAAATCTGCTTTCTGTTGGTCTAAAAACTATCATTGGTAATGGTCTTGATACCTCTTTCTGGGATGGAAACTGGTTACCTAATGGTTCTCTTAGCTCTAGAATTATTGGCCCTCTTCCTCTGCATGTGGCAAGTTTAAATGTTAACTCTGGTATTACTTTATTTCAAACGAACCCAACTCTTCTCTCTCACATCATTCCTGACAAAATTGCACTTGAATTAAATTATGTAACTCTAAACTTTGACACTCAAGTTCCTGATACTTACTCTTGGGGCCCTGCTAGGAATGGTCTTTTCTTCCTTAAGACTTGCTATATCATGCTCACTAACCAAATTAATACTACACAATCCAATACCACTCTTCCTGCACCTCATACTTTTCTGTGGATTTGGAAGCTTAATATTCATGTTAGAGTCAAGTATTTTTTATGGCAACTTTTGCAAAATTCTCTTCCTGTCTGTGAAAAAATTTTCAAAAGAAATATTATACCTTCCCCCCTTTGTCCTCTATGTGGTTTATTAAATGAATGCACTGATCATGCTTTCAGGTCATGTATTAAACTCAATTCTTTATGGGTTTTACTTTCAAAAAACATTAATGTTCAGCAATGTAACTTTAGCCAATGGATTAAGCATAATTGCAATGATTCTTTTCTTTTTAAAAACATTCCCTGGTATATTTTCTTCCCTTATCTTCTTAAAGAAATCTGGTTATACAGAAATGCTTTCATCTTCCAAAAAAAACAGTCCTCCTACTCTAACATTATTAACTCAGCTTTATTTAAAGCTGCTGAATACTTCTATCTCAACCCAAACCCTTCCACTGCACCTCCCCCCATTTCAACTCCAATAAGATCTTCAGTCTTTTGGCAGAGACCTGATAATGATTTTCTAAAACTAAATGTTGATGGATCTGCAAAAGGAAATCTAATTGGTGCAGGTGGAACTGTGAGAGATTGTAATGGTAACTGGATTGCTGGCTTTAGCTCTTTTATGGGATATGGAACTTCCCTAACTGCTGAAATATGGGGTATCATGAGAGGCATTGAACTTGCACTCTCTTTAAACACTAAGAAGCTAATAATTGAAACTGACTCCCTTATTTCCAAGAACCTTATTACTTCTTCTGCAGATTTATCTCATCACCCTCTATACACATTAATTTCAAACTGCAGATTCCTTATCACGCAATTGGATGACTGCAAGATGGAACATATTTTGAGGGAAGCTAACTCCTGTGCTGATGTTTTGGCTAACCATGGCTGTTTTTGAATCTCTTCCTCCCTTTTTGTATCTCTTATTTCATCAAGACTTTATGGAAATAGGAGTTGAGAGAAGATTGAAGTCACTTTCTAGGAGGAAGCCTCCTTAGTAGGAGCTCCTTTTTTTCTGTCATGTTTCCAGTTTCTGTTTTTTCTGTTCTTCCTTATATTGTCTTTATTTTTGTTCTTCAGTTTCTTTGTGTTGTCAGCTTTCTGTGTTTCTGTCTTTGTTGTTAGCTACTTGAACTCTTGTACTGTTGTTTCACTTTAATGAATTACCCAGTTTTACCAAAAAAAAGAGGGTACTATGACCTATTGTCTCAAGATTAGTAAAGCTTCGTTTCACAAATTGAATGTATATAAATTTTGTTACAATTGTTAATATATATATATATATACATGGATCTCTATTATTGGACCCATTAAACATTCACTCATTTAGGTTATTTATACTATATTATCAATCAAACTTGTTATCATTGTAAGAAAAAATATCCTTACCATACAAAATGTAAGAAAAAAAAATTCATTTTTAAAAATCTTTTGATCATTATATTATAATTCATTTGATAATAAAATTATTTTATCAATTTTTTCCCATTTTAATTAGTTTTTCTTACTAGTGATTTGAACGAAATTTCTTGGGACAAACCAAGTATTTACTTTCCTATTATCCATAATTAACTAGAATAACATGACACATTAAAATAAAAATTCAGTTGTCCTGGCCATGTCGCTTGTAATACTGTTTGCACATATTGGATTGAGACTTGAATATATGTCCAAGTGAATTAAATTAAATCTGTACAATCCAATTCTTAAAAATATTATATTGTAATACCCAATTTAATCACTAAAAAAATAAAATTATATACTCAAAATGACAAAAGATTAATCTATAACTATTTTTGATATTTCAAAGATTAAATTATATATTTTAATATATCAAAAACCTAAAACTTACATATCTGCAGAAATTAGTCATATATTGAGCATCCACTATCCAATCATATACAGATATCATATAGAAGATCGAGCATATATTCATATAAAAGTAATTTTACAAAGTCGGCTTTAATTAAATGAAGCCATGCACTATAAGTTGGAAAAGAAAACAATAACGATTTATCTAGTGACAAAATGATGACAAATATTCATAGCATGTATATATATATAACAACCTGCTGGGTTTATACAAGAAACACATGACATATATAAAATATTGCCTCTACGTACGTACACGCATAATGATATAACTAATAAGTACAATTATGAGAGGATATATATATATATATATATATGATTAATAAGTAATATTGTGAGTTAACCAATATATAATTAATTAGAGATTTAGATCATGGGATAGGGATTGGCAAGAAGAGTGTCGATGTAATAGTGATGATGATTAGGATGAGAATTAGGATCAACAACCATGAACTGCATATCCTCTGAAGGCTTCCAATGACGTTTCCTTTGATTTATGAACCAGTTGTTTATTTGCTTCTGATCCAACCCTGTTGATTCTGCTAGTGCCATCTTTTGTGACTCCTGAAATAGTTGAAAATCTTATAAATCCAGGAAAGGGAAAAACCTAAGAAAACTATCGCAGAAACTATCCAGAATGATTAATCTATCAATAACCTAACAATTGACATATGTAAGGATAGAATGCATTGACGTCGGTTGATTCATATAGCCAACCCTATCTATTGGGAAAAGACTTTAGTTGTTGTTTTACTCTAATCATAAAAAATCCCTCTTCTAATTAGTGTTCTTTTCTTGACAAAAAAAAAACAGTGTTCTTAAGATAATCAATTAATTAATGTATTTCAATTTTTTTTTCTTTTTGCAAAATTATTACTTTTAATTCCATTCCAGTACTTCATATACTGTAACAAGTGCCCTTAAATTAAACAACCTAAAAACAAAAGTTTTTATGTGAGAGCGCTAATTAAAGATCATTATTATAATATGAAATTTAAGGGAAAAAACCAGAAATTACAGCCAGAATTACAAGCTTTTATCTTTCTTTTTCCAAGATGCTATTGATGTCATAGTCTTTTTCAATTTGCCATGAACCTAAAGTGACAACATTGCTTTGACAAAGGTCTTTCTAACCAGTACCTTAAATTTTTAAGATCATTATTAGATTATTAGATTAGCTAGTAGTTAAGAAATAAAATAAAGAATAGTAATAAAAGTAATTAACTTCTTAATTTTTTTTTCTAAAGTTACTATTTTGAGTTACTTCTTCTATTTTAACTAGTGCGCTAAAAATTCCAATTGGAAATGCATCAAGTGTCATGCTTTAAGAATTAAAACAGTGATAGTATAATTGCCCAGATTTTGCAAGTTTGAAGAGCATGTAGTTATAGGAAGAGCTAGAGATCAGGTTATATATACAGAGTAAACTGATAACTCGATCATTGAAAGATTAAAATATTTATATTGTTAGTCCTTTTCATCATGGACAGAAAAGTACACTTTTTAGTTTTTTCAAATATTAAAGAATATACCATTTAAATCTTTTAAAGACTAAATTTGTATTTCAATCTATTAGGGCTCTTAGTTGTCAATTTGGTGATATTTCAAGGATCAAATTGTTCGTTTATTCTATATATGTATATAAGTTGAGAGATGAAACATACAGAAGGGTAAGGCCATTTGTAGTGTCTGCTCCACCAATCAAGAAGCTGTTGCCTTGCTTCTTTAGGAAGCTTCCCTTTCTTTCTCTTCTTCATGAATTCCTGCTTCAAGCTGCCAAGGTATCCGCTGTACTTCCGCAGAAGTTGCCCCTTCAATTCCCGGTCCTCCGCCAGCGGATCGATCATGCTGTTTGGCACGTCCAAATCCTCTTCCGACGACCCAGCCCTATCCGTACCCTCAGTGTTACAACCTGATAATGTTGAAAAAAAAAAATTAAAGTCATGAATCCTAAAGATAGTGGTGAGGAATACAATATATATATATATATACTAGAGGTTTTGCGTGCCCTGACGGGCACGCAAATATGTATGTAAAATAAATGAGGGACTAAATCGTTAACTCAGTAAAAAAGAAGGGAATCAAATAATAATTTTCCTCTTATTATAAATTTTGTACTATAATTTTAAAATGTGGACCACCAGATATATATATATGTCATAGCTTTGCTACAATGTTATAGCAAAAGTTTGAAGAAAATTATTTAAGCTAATTTTGTTTTTTTTAGAGAAAAAAAAAAAGAGAAACCAAGAATTCAGACGTAGAGACAATTTCAGCCTTTCCCCAAAACCTAATAATTAACAAATAACCTAACAATTTGGTTCCTGAAACATTATCAAATTGAGAACTCGGTCTCTGAAAGATGGGAATTAATACACAATTCAGTACTTGAACTTCATATTTTAATCTTTCAGAAATTGAGTTGTCAACTGAATAATATTGTAAGGATCAAATTGTTAGTTTACTCAATAATTAACATTATGGAATTATATCTATCACAACTCACGAGTAAATTTAGGAATGCATATATCAACAAATTATAGTTGGCTTTTTATGTAAGACTATACAGTTTTAAAGAGTATATATGGCAGACTCAAATTAAATGACCATTGATCGAGTCTAGCTAATTGGGAAAATAAAAATGTTCTATAGTCTATATACATATATGTAAGAACCTACATACAAGTGTCATAATTCAAGGAATTAAAACTAGTTCCTTATATTATAGGATGAACAAGAGTACATATATTTAAAAAGAACACCATATATAATTACAAGTACTACAAGCTTAGTTAATTAGTAGAGAATCTGACAGTTAATCTTAAGTGTATTAAATTTTGTTCAGCACACGGTAGATACCCTTTTTTTTTCTTCAAAGCCGACAAAGTTAGGGAAAGAAAAGTACATAATCTTCAATAATGTAAGTCTACTTCACTAATATAACTAATAAGTAAGGCTATACCTTATCAATTAAATAGAGTCTATATAGTATAGTAAAACCTAATTAGAGGTGGAGCCTTCTATCATTGTATAGAACAGAGGAAATATACAAATAGTGATCACTTCAAATGCTCAATAATCAAACTAGCTAGCTACATGGATGGTCAATGTAGATCTGAAATTTTACACAATCAAATAAGCTTGACACTCGCAAAAAATTAATAATGTGGAATTGAAAGTCTAAAACTATCAATTGTCTAACATCAATTTAGCCCAATTTAGTCATTTTTTTCAAAAGCTTTCTACTATTATTATTCATGATTGAGGTGGAGTTAGGTATACTTTCTAAAACATTTAAACCAAATTGATGGCAATAAGCTTACAATGACTAGATAACCATGGTGCAAGTATCCTACAAAGACCCACATGGTATAGTTTATTACTTTATTATAATTAATAATTAATAATTAATAAATAACTAATTTCAAGATACATATATGCTAGATGAAGAACATAATAATATAACACATACCACATAGATATATATATATATATATATGTTCTAGCATATATATATATATATATGCTAGATGAAGAGTCTCCCCACATAAAAATATTTGCATATTTTCTTCACAGAAAACAGTTAATGATGACTACAAAGCAAACTTAACATCAATCCAAAGCAGTGTGCAGTAAACTCTTCTTTATATCATTGTCATATATAACAAAATTAAAACTAGCAGCAAAGTTTGACTGATTTAATCATAATTGTCAATGTACGTTCAGCATTGATTAAATTTCAACTTAAGGAATGTAAAAAAGAAACCCCTTCAAGGCTTCATTAGTTGAATTTAATCAATCACAAACAGCTTCAATTATGAAAAAAAATAAAAATTAGCCTCTTGAATCTCTCACTATTAAATCAGCATAGGAAACCTCTTTACTATATATATATTATCTGTTGACAAATTTTAACAAAGATATCACTTCACAAAATATAATTTGCCCTACCACCTTCACATCGAGGGCTTATCATGTAGCATGGAAAGGTATTTATGTGAAAATATCTTTTTTATAGCATATTCTAAAACATTTTATCTCTATTATCCCAAACAATAATTTATAGTTAATTAGATTCTTCATGAGTGTTAACTATGGGCAAGCCCAAACCAACTTTCTTAGAAACTTGAGTGTTTCAATTGAAGTATAAAATCATACTAATTAAGATCAGGCCAAAAAATATAAAATAAAACAAAATCTTACTAAAAAAGTTTCACACCAGGAAACTATTTCAAAATGTAAGTATTTAACATTATCGAGAAAACGTTATTGTAATCTCAAAACTAAAAAAATAAAAAAAGATTAACAAACAATAGTACAATACTAAAGATTTCTGTCATTTTTAATTAATTTATTATTTCTTTTGTTCTTATTTCAATTTCCCATGCAGTTTATTACCACTGCCATAAGAACAGAAGTTAGAAAAAATCTAGACACTATACTACTCCTTGAAAAGTCGAGCTCACTACTGTATACTTTTATTACTCACTAATTCTTCTTCAATATAATATAACATCTTACATACATATATACATCCTTCAGGTCACTGAGTAACTACACTTTTGTCTGCATTTTTATATTTCCAATGATATAGAAAATTGTGTATATATATCCATCTAGCCAACCTCGCTATTTCCATTCCTGGCATCATCATCACTTATATATATATATATACATGAAGAAACCCTAGCTACTACATACCTTCTTCGAAAACCCAAGTTTCATTACACATAATAACACTCATCAAAACCTGAACCTCACACACATACAGCACATGCATCATCATCAATATTAACATCAAATGGGGAAATATGTATTAAATTAAAAACACACCCACACACACACATACACAATGTATTATATATATTGATATATTGATATATATTGATTTTGTTATATAATGAAATATGTCAATAATATCAAGAGCACAGAAAGAACTTGCAACATAAAAACAAAAGATCATTCCAATGCACTAACATCGAAAAAAGAGAATCATCAGAGTGTCTTATCTGTGAACCAATCCATCCATCCATACGTCTTCTTGACTACTCTTGACACAACAAGTAATAACACGTTTTGAGTATAACATGCTTGTATATTCGTGTTTCAAACTTTATCATACTTAAGGAAAAAATAGACTGTAGTAGGTAGATGTATTAAATTTACAAAGGGTATTATTATGATTTATGAGTTTGGAAGTTTAATTAGTAAAAACCCTAAATCCTATAGGACAATCACACATGCATATTTTATTAAATAAAAAAAAAAGCTAAATCAAAACAATATTAATAAAATTACTTGGTTTAAAAAAAAAAGTTAACTTTGAGATGGATCTAGAGAGAGAAAGAGAGAGAAGTGATGATCACCGAAGTCTGAAGAATTATTGTTATTATTATTATTGGAAGAAGAAGAAGAAATTGTGAGGGCTTTGAACTGAGACTCCACAGTGTGAAGAAAATGCATGGCTTCCTTGAAGGGTTTTGAGAGTTCTTGTTCATATTTTGTAAGCATCTCACAATATGCTTCCATGAACTGATCCAACGCCGGATCTTCTCCGATCCCGCCGCCGCCGCCCACGGTTGCCGCCGCCGCCGCAGCACATGCCTCTTCTAACCTCGCCACCGCCTCCGGCGGCGCACCCACCTGCCGTACACAATAAAGTTGCAATCTTTTTTGGTTGGAAACTATGAATGAATGATAATGATATACATACATATACATTATAGAATGTTAGCAACTCAATTAATTAGTTATAATGATAATTAAATGTTACGTGAATGAACCCAAGTGATAGATCCGAAGAATTTGTGAGTGAGAAGAAGAAAATTTGAGTATATTTGCTGATTGTGAGGTTTTTTTTTTGGGTTATTAAGATAAGATTTAAGAGTAGAGACTCATGAATATCGTCAAAATTAATTAACCTTCTTTTTTTTTGTCTTTCTTTTTTTAAAAATTTCTACCTTTTGACAATTGATGTAGGCAGCCAAGAGACGATGGTAGTGAGGATGAGCCATGATCTTGGCTTTCACAGAAGAAGAAGAAGAGGAGGAGGAAGAGCCAACATGGTTATTGTTGTTGTTGGTGTTGTTGTTGATGATGAAGTTGGCATCCATGAATTGAAAGAAGAGAGTAAAAAAAGGCACAAGAATTGAAGTAGTGTTGTTTTTGTTGTTGTTGGTGGTGGTGGTAGTGATTGGAGTTTAATGGTGGAGTAATAGAAGAAGAAGTAGTAGTGGAAGAAGAAAGTGGTATGGGCATATGAATAGGTAGGAAGTAGAGTTTGTGGTAGCTATAGCATAGGTTTTATTATTATTATTATTATTTATTTTTTATTAGAAGTAGTAGTAGTAGTAGGAATAGTAATAAGATTGTGATTATTATTGATTAGATGAGTAATAGGATTGATTGGATGATAGTATGAGCATGACCATGACCATGATGATGATGACGACAAGGAGTCATAAGAAAAGGCATCATCATCATTGGATTTGGAGTTCACTATAGATTCTTCGGAAATGGATCCTTTAGAGTTAATTTCTCTACATTTCTTGTAGAGTATGAGAGAGAAAGGAAGAGAAAATAAGAGAGAGAAAGAGAAAATATAGTTTTTATATATTTTTATTTTATGGAAATCATATTTTTTCACTAACTTCACAAGAAATGCATGGAAAGAAACTCTAGAGGATCCAAACCCAGATTCTAGTAGCATAGAATTAATTTGTGATAACACTTGTAATTGAGATTCAATTAGTTTTGATAGAAAAAAAAAAGTGTTTTAAATTTTAATGTTTAAAATTTATTTTTCATTATTTTTTACAAAAATACAGAGAAAAATTAAAATATTAACACACTCTAATGTATCAAAATCCTTCTTATCCCAAAACACATGGCACATAATGTGATGAACTCCCATTACAATAACAATAATAACATGGCCAAATATTCAAAATGGTCCTAAAAATATGGCATAAATTTTAAATTAGTATTAAAGTTTTTATTTTATTTATTTCAGCTACAAGTTTTTATAAATTTTTTTATTTTTGTCTCAAACTACCGAATGTTGTCACACACACATATATATATTATGGATTTATCTAACATATGCCCTTATGGCAAATTTTAAGGTTTCTTCTGATTGGTTAGTAAAGCATCTCATATGTTGAAATCTACGAAAATTCATTTAAAAAATCATTTTTAATGTTTGAAAACTCACTTGACCAATAAAAAAAACCTTAAAATGTGTCCTAAGGGCATATGTTAGAAGGACCCATATCTTATATTTCAAATTCGAATGCGATAAGTCCTTTTATTATTGGTTGTTTTTTATAAGCTATTTTTCTATCTAATTGTGGCCTTTAGCAAACGAGATTAAATCATTTCTAAAAAAATTAAACCAAATCAAGTTCCAATAATGAAAGACTCTTTTCACAGTTAAAAGAGTAAATTTACTCAAATATCAAACTTTTGAAGTCTAAATGTATCAGACTCTGAAACTATATGTTATTTTTTAGAAGTTCTTTTTTTACTCTATTGAAACTATCAATAAACGAGATCAAATTGTATTCTAAAAATGAATTTTCAAGTGATTTTAGAACTAAAAGTAAAAAATCTTGAAAATGCACTTTTGGTATGCATAATTCAACATCATTTTCTAACTGTGTCGACTAGATAATAAAAAAAACTCCTAGAAAATAACACATAATTCTTAACTTGTTACGTTTAAACTTAAAAAGATATAGACAACTTTACTCGTTTAACGATAAAACGAATAGTCCACTTTCAAATTTTAATTTGACTTTGTTGATTGATAATAATCTAATGGATTTATCTAACATGTACTTTTAGGATACATTTTAAACTTTCTTCTAATTGGTTAGTAGAGCATCTCATATCTTTAAATTTACGAAAATTCATTTAAAAAATAATTTTTAATGTTTAAAATCTCACTTGACCAATCAAAAGAAACCTTAACACATGTTAAAAGGACCCTAATCTTATTAGAATAAAAAATTGAAATGAGATAATAACTCAAAAAAATAAAACATAACTTTAGACTCGTCACTTCTAAAATGAGATGAATAGTTCAGTAATATAAAATCAAAAGTCATAAATTATAAAATATATAAAATTAATTTAATATAAATAAAATATATAACATCAATATAAAATTTACTTTATATTTTGTAATCAATTTGAGCATTCAGGCCTAAGAACAATTACTTTGGCCAACAAAATAAAAAGAAACCTAAAAATCAACTACCCTCCATTAATTCCCTTTCCTCTATATAGTATATAGTATATACTACTATAGCTTCGGTCACTCACAATCACTCACATTTCACCCTATTCACTTATTAAATTTGTTCCTCTTTAATTTCTCTCTCTCTTTTGTGTAAATGTTTCTCTGTGTCAGTAATATCACAGTCAGTTTTAATGAATATTGTTGAATGTTGTTACAGTTCCAAGTTCCTAGGGCCCTCCCGGGTTTCAAGGGGATTTCTTCTTCTTTTTAGTTATTTCTCAATTTAACAAACAAATATCATTCTAAATAATGACAGAGAAATTAATAAGTAGGGTTTTGGGAAATCCTTCTTAATTTGGAAAATGGTATATATGCTAGGGTTTGTGTTAAGTGTTAAAAATTGAAGAAGAAGATAGAAGATAAGGTTGTTGATGTTCATAGTGATCGATGAGTGGAAGTATATATAAAGGAATTATTAATTGAAGGGATTAATAAATAAATTAATTAATGAAAAAGTTGTGTTCCCAATGAATGCTGTATGCCCCCCTCTTTTCTTGCACTGTTGCCACTGATTACTCTCTGCAAAATACTGCCATTCAAAAGCAGAAGAGAGAGAGAGAGAAAGGAACGATCAAATCGAGGATGTTCCAACAAGTCACCTACATACCTAAGCTATTACGGTATTACCACATGATATTCATCATCATGCATATCATATTGATTCAAGATATTTGGTTTTGGGGTACGACACTATCAAGCATGAAGACTATTCAGATACGAGCTAAGATATGGACACATATATTTTGATACGTTAAATTTTTAAATTTACTAGTATAAGACTCGTGCGTTCGCACGGGTTTTTTCCTTTTCATATATATCATCATACATATATATTAATAACTTAGAAATTAAAATACTATTCACATATTAGTAACATTACATACCAAAATAAAGTTTGTTACAGAGTATTGTTAATTCATAGAGAAGTAAGTTGAAAAATTGAGAAAGAAGTAAGTTTATTTCAGAACTATACACAAATCAAAGAACATAATTGGGTTCTATGGACAATGAAATTGAGAAAGAAACCATAGCCTCCTTGTGTAATGATTGACCTTCAAACAATTTTACTGCAAATTGTGCAATATCCACGGAAATGAAGTTTACTGACTTGATAAGGCATGCTTGAGCTAACCATGTTCATAAACACAATACTAAATACTTAAACCGAGAGGTTTTTTAAGGTGAGAGAAGAGGAAGGTTTGGCAAAGGTTTTGAAATTTGAAATTGCAATCTGGCGTCCACTTGGTGTTGAATTCAAAATTAGAATTTAGATGAAATGGCAATCTGGCGGGCAAACAATTTTTACCGGTTATCCCTCCTCGGACACTCTCCAGGATTGGCGGATACCTTCCAGCCGGATGGTGACACCGATACCCCCTCCTCGGACACTCTCCAGGATTGGCGGATACCTTCCACCCGGATGGTGACACCGGTAGCCCCTCCTCGGACACTCTCCAGGATTGGCGGATACCTTCCACCCGGATGGTAATACCGATTACCCCTCCTCGAACACTCTCGAGGATTGGCGGATACCTTCCACCCGGATGGTGACACCGGTTATCCCACCTCGGACACTCTCCAGGATTGGCGGATACCTTCCACCCGGATGGTAACACCGATTACCCCTCCTCGGAAGGTATCTGGGCGAAAGGTAGCCGCCAATCCTCTCTCTCCGTGTGTGACATCCTGGAGAGTTTGATTGTGTGGGATTCTGAAAAAAAAAAAAAATTTGTGACAGGTGGCCCAATGAAGGGCGTTCAGATTTCATGGATGGAATCCACTCCCAATGAAGGGCGTTCAGATTTCATGGATGTCTAGGATGTTAGGACAGAAGAGACAGTACCTAATTACTACAGCTGAGGATCCACTCCCAAAAAATCAACGCATAAATAAGTGGAGTTAAATGATTTAAGTGGATTTAAAATTACAGAGGACGTGTGTCATTTGCCCTCTGGGGGTAGTCGGCGTTGTCTTCCTGGGGGTAGTCGTGGTTGCCTTCCGGGGGGTTGGCAGCGTTGCCCTCCGGGGGGTAGTCGGCGTTGCCTTCCGTGGTGTAGTTGAGGTTGCCCTCCGGGGGTAGTCGGCGTTGTCCTCCGGTGGGTTGGCGGCGTTGCCCTCCGGGGGGTAGTCGGCGTTGTCCATCCATCCATCCATCCATTTATCCATTCTACACAATAATACACTAATCTTACTAAAATCAGTTTAAAATCAATACATTTTAGATGAGAAACGGCTCAGAAGCTCACCTCGACGGAGTCGGCCGGAATCGGAATCGGTGAACAGGGGTAAGAAACTGAAACGGAAATGACAAACACTCATCTTCATCCTTAGAATGGGTTGAACAAAGCGAACCAAAATTTTTGAAACCATAGTCAGAATTTTCACACTTGATCTGAAAAAGTTTTCACAAAACCCCCAAAATTTCATATACAACCCATCAAAACCCCTAAACTTTTGAAAGAGCATTTTAAATTCTTGATATAAAAAAGCTAAGAGAATGATTTCAACTTACCGTGAAGTGAATCATTTGCACTGAAAGCCCCCAAATCTCTTAAATCTTAGGGATAGTGACAATTAAGTCCCAAAACCATTCAGCTTCGTCAATAATAAATGACCTGAAAAAAACAAAACAAAAGAAAAAGTCAGAATAGAGAAGAGGAAGGGAGAATGAGGATGATTAAGGTGAAAGGAGAAACCTGAATGGTTTTGAGAGGAGGGTCGTTCAACCGATTCATGCAACTCCGACGACCATAACGGCCGTTGCTTCCTCCTACCCTCGCGACTTGAAAATGCAACTTGAAAACGACGGTGGTTGTAATCATGTAAGGATATATATAGATTGGGAGAGAAAGTGAGAGGGGAGACGAGGAAGGTCGTGGCTGACGACGGCGACGCTAGTGGTTGACGACGGCGGCGCTCATGGCTGACGACGGCGGCGCTCGTGGCTGAACTGCGAGCGGATAGCGACGACGGAGATGGAATTTTTGGGAGGATGGAATGGTGACAAAGAGAATGGTAGGTGAGGGAAGAAGGAGGTTGGGAAAAATGTGTTCTGCTTTTGGTGATGTTGAATTGATGATTGAAATGTGGTAGATTGCAATTTGAAATTCAAAATTTGAAAAGAGATGAGGCAACGGGAATTTGAGGCAGACATGAGGCAGCGGACAAAATGCGACGCGTGGCAGCTCGGCAATGCTTGTGGTTAAGTTCAATTAGTTTAACAGCTCGGCAATGCTCGACACGTGTGCAAAGTGCGACATTGTTTTATTAAGATAATAGATATGACACGACATGGCATATATATATATATATAAATAATTAATTATTTATAAATTTTGATGAAAAATTTAAAATTATAACATCTATTAATAATATATGTTTTGTGTGTCATTATTTTTTATTGTTTACTATATATGTTAAAGTCACAAAAAAATAATTTTATATTTTGAAATTTATAAATATGTATTGTGTAGGTGACGGGTATCGAACACAAACACGTGTCTGACACGACGACACGTTTTAATATAAAGTATCCATGCTTCCTAGGTACGAAATCACCTACTTTGGCACTCTTTTTCTCTCTCTCTCTATATATAGATTATAGATAAAAATAAAATGAATTAACAATTTAAATTTTTAAATTATCATTTAATTTTTAAAATATCAAAATATTAAAAAATATATATTTTTTAATTTCTAATAAATTAAAATGGTATATAAACTTAATTCATAAAAAGAATTAATTAGAATACTGTGTTTTGAATTTTTAAAAAGTAAATTGTATATTTTAATTTTTAAAGGACTAATTTATCAGCTAAGTGATTTTTCAAGAATCAAATTGTTAATTTAATCATAAAAATTTCTTCTTTCCTCATCATAAAATTTAGAATTTTTTCATTTTTATCTTTAAAATTCCAATACTAATTTAAATTTAGTAATCTGAATTTGTATCGAATCAACGAATCAATTTTTTAATAATCAAAATATATCATTTGATCCCTAAATTATATTATAATTTTCAAAAATTTGATCTTTAGTGACAATTTAGTCTCTAATTTTGAACTAGTTTGATAAAAAATTTTATCTCTAAATTTATATTTTTTGCACTCTAAATTTAACCTAAAGATCAAATAGTTGGCGATAAGAATAGTTTAAGAACAGAGTCATATATTTTAATTATTTAAAGATTGACTCATTAACTCATTATAAATTTAGAGATCAAAAAGTAATTTTTTTAAAAAAATTTATTGTTTAATATAAGTTTATGAAAGATAATATTAATATATTATAACATATTAGTAATTTAAAAAATTCACCATGCGATCAATAAATTTAATTTTTATCACTAGAATATATAATGTTAACGCTTGAAATGAAATTAAAGATTTTCATAACAAAAGAAATGAAATAGTTCAAATGGACGACAAAAAAAAAATTAAAGAACAAAATTGAAAATAATTTTACAGCTGGAGAATAAAAAATTATTATATCTATGTAGGACAATGCTATACAGTGATAGAATGCTTTAAGTTTAACACTCTAATTGATGTCTTAAAAAAATTAAAAGTCAAATCACCCTAAAAATGAATGATTAGACGGTGATAAAAGTGAATTGATAAACTAATTAAGCTTCTTATGTTCCAAATACGTATATTATATTTTAATCAGAATTCATGGTGATCTTAATATTACAGTAAGTTTCAATGTAATGACGCGATTGATCATATATTAGAAGTACGAGAATAATTATTTTTAGATGTAGGGCAGTACGCCCTAAGATTTACAGTTTTACACTTGAAATTTTTTTTTTGTCCAAACACGTTGATAAGTGATATGTGTTAGATATGTGTCCGTGTCAGACATCCGTACGACACCCACACAATACATATTCATAAATTTTAGAATATACAATTAATATTTTTTTACTTTAACATGATAAACAAAATAAAGTAATAACACATATGACATATGACATGTCGATATATCTTAGTCGTGTCCGTATTCATACTTTATAGTTATTATGTGAAGAAAATTATTTATTATTTGTTCTTTCAATTTATATTAAGTCTTAAGATTATTGTAATTACTAGTGATTTAGTACTAAGTGATTTAGTACTTAGTAAAATTCAAAGATCAAAACATATAAGTTTAATATAAACTTAGAGAGTAAAAAATATTAATTTAATATAAATTTATAAAAAAATATATAATATTTCAATTATTTATTTATAAACCGATTTGTGAACTTAAATATTTTATTTGGATAGATTTCAAAGTGAACTTAAATATTTATTTGTTTCAAATTGATATTTCATGTTTTTATAATTTCTTGAATTGATTCCAAACCTATGGAGCATGGATACAAACACGAGATACGACACAGACCGGACACACTGATACGCCAGATTCTTAAAATTATACAACACGACACGACATATATTTATATATATATTCATAATTCACAAATTTTGATGAAAATTTTAAAAATTACAATATCTATCTGTAATATATGTCATATGTGATATTATTTTTTTATTGTTTGTCATGATAAAGTTACAAAAAATGATTTTATATTCTGAAACTTATGAATATGTGTTGTGTAGGTGTCGGACACTGACCCGTGTCTGACACAGCGACACGCTATTAAAATGAAGTGTACATGCTTTATAGTTCCAAACTAATAAATATGGTCATATTTCTCTCGTTTCAAATTCAAATGCGATGAATTCATAGCTACAGGTTATTTTTTTGTTTAACCACAGGTTTCCCTACCTACTCGTGTAATGGTTTAGGCAAAGACTAAACCCATTCGGGTCAAGAGTGAACAGTTCATGTCCTCCCAACAATATCGACTCTAGGACTTGAATCTAAGTCCCTCAACCTGGGGTGCAACTGCTTACTACTGCACCAAATACTTGTTGTTTATAGATTGTTTTTTTATAAGTATATTCTCTATCCAATTAAAACTGTGAACAAATGAATTCAAATTAAGTTCCAAAAATAGACTACATGTTTTACTGTCAAACAAGTGAAGTTGATCAATACTATATTATATTTCTCTCGTTTTAAGTTAAAATTAATGAGTTAAAAACTATTCATCTACTCTTAAAGAATCTTTTCTTTTCCCAATTAAAATTGTTCGTAAATAAATTCAAATTATATTCCGAAGATTATCATCTATTCTAGAATTTTTCACATTGTTAGTCACAAATTTATTTTCCAGGTGTTATTTAAACGGGTTTGTTGATGCTGTAAAAGCATAAATTATAATTTTATTTATAAAAATTAAATTCAGATAACTAACCATCTTTTCACCAAATCATTGATTTATTTATTAACAAGATGTTTAATACACGTATTATTTTTTTCATTTTTGAAAGTCATATTTCTGAGAATGTGATTCTCAATAATAAGATTCCCATAAATATAAAAATATTTGCTTCAATGAGTTAAAATAGTTCTAAAATTATTTTGCAATATTCTCAAAAATATTTCAATGAGTTAAATGCTAGTCTTGGGAATATAATATTCTTTGGACTAATTTTTTAATTCTTTGTACCAAACCTAGAATTATTCTATGCCAAAACTTCTAATCTTGAAATTATTTTTTCAATTTGTATACCAAATACCAAACGTCCCATAAAATTCTAAATATAAATCAAATTAAAAATAGAGTACCAATTTCTTGTGTTTGCCATGTCTCTCTCTACTCTGTAGTCTCTAGTCAGTCTATTTTTCCTTTCTAGGGCCGCTGATTGATGGCCACTCATTTAATATTCTCAAATTCCTGGTCGTCTTGTTCCCCTAAAAAACCCCATTAATTAAATTATCTCACTTTCTTTTTAATCAAATACAATACCCCTCCGATTCTATACATCTGATATTTAAGATAAATACATATAAATTAAAGAAATGATTAGTTCACCTAAAATGAAGAAAGAAAAATAAGATAAAAGACTAAACTATCTCTATTAAATTACTTAGGAAATACTTATTCATCTATGACTCTACTTTATATAATAGGGATAGAATGGTAAAAGAATAATTAATGTTCTCTTAAATTCATAAAACAATAGTTAAAAATTCATTCATTTTTCGTGTTCAAACTAAACTAATCAATTCAATTATTCTAATATTTATCGTGGAAATCAATATTAAAAAAATTCAACTCATCAACTCAATATAATATGGGTGGTTAGGTAGGTTGAATTGGATCTTGTTATTTAGCTTTAGAAGAAAAAACAATGTGAATCCGCAATATTGTAGTGTGATTCCAAAAATGTGTATATAATATAAACAAAGGTAAAAGTACTATTTTATTCCTCAAACTTTATACTAACTATTAATTTTATCCTCAATTATATTTTGCAGTCAATTTTGTCTCGGATGTTTCACATTATGGTTAATTTTATCCTTTACTTTTGTTTTAGTTAAATATTAACAATAAAATATACGTGACTAATGTAATGTTAAATTGATAAAAAAAATTAATTCTAACTCATTAAAAAAAAGGATGAAATCTATTATTAATTTATTAAAAGAAATTAGTCAAAAGATAAAATTGATCAAATTCTGAAATACTGAGACAAAATTGATAGCAAAAATTGATTGGGGATGAAATTGATAATTAGTGTAAAGTTTAGGGACTAAAAATATACTTTCTCCTATAAACAAGTGAGTGGAGAAAGTGTAGGTATTCTTGTGAACATAATGATGTTTTTCTTGTGTTTTTCTTTGTTGTTGTGTGGGGTGTATGACATATATAGCATCTAATGCAACATTATTTACCCAAAAAAAAAAGGAAGCCCTTAACACATAAGTAAAGCTGCCAAAGTAAGTGGGACACTTCGAATGTCTCTACATTCCTTTATGCACAAATTAAACAAATTTCTATATTCACTTTATTATATGATAAAAACAAACAATAAAATATTGGATGATGAAAAGTTATGTGATTTTTAATCATTTATATTATATTTTATTTACCATTCTTTTGTAATTAATTATAAAAAATGGTTTTATTTTTAATAGATAAAGTCAGTAGTTTGATAGAGAAAATTTTCTAATGAGAGATTAAAATTAATAACTTTTACTTTATTATTATTTTTTTATATAATTATTCATTAATTATATTTTAGTCCCCAAATCTGATTTCGGAGTCCAAATCCTTCACTTCCAAAATGAGGGATCAGAATGTAGAGTTAAATGTTGTGTAGAGATGAGTGGTGATAATTGTGTGGATAGGGTTGATTTCATATCTCATATTATTGTCTTCCCATTATATTGTTTGCCAACGAAAATTATAAAAATTAATTATAACTCTTCTTCAATATAGACAATACAAAAATATATATCAGTATAAATTTGGTCTTATATTTTTCGTTCACTTTTTAATTTGATCATGTATTTTTATGTTACTTTTTTCATTTTATATCTTTGTAAAATGTCTCAATTTGATTTCATATCATTTTTGGGTATATATCTTTTGGTCGGATTATAAAATTACTCTTATATCTTTATAAAATATTTTACCGTTAGTTTCACTTTATATGAGATCAAATCTTAAAAAATTTGACCATATTAGGATATGACTTAAAAAATATGAGAAAAAAAATACAATAAAAAAATGCAGTTGAGAACTTAATAAAAAATAAGAGACCAAATTTATACATAGGCCAAAATCTATTTAACATACACATATACACCACTTAATTACTTCCCAGTGCCTGAGCTTTTCTCTTCCCAGCTCACATTTATCTGATTTTTTAAAAATAGACCGAACAAAAAATGGAAGCTTGAATTTTCCGACAGTTGGTCTCACCATAAATTAAATTTATTTCAACACAAAATAACTTAATCATTAAGTAGCTTACATATTTCAGGCCAAAAAAAAAAGTAGCTTACATATTTATTATCAATACATTGTTTTTTTTTTTGGCCTGAATATTATCAATACATTGTTAGGGTAGTAATTTTCTTTTAATTACTTGTCCGACTCTTTAATTAATTCAAACTCGGTTTATATTATACATTTAATTATAATATAAGAGTCGTTTAATGAATATATCTATATTTAATTATTTACAACATTTCGAATCAAATATTTTACTTAAATAATACAATTAGAATTGACCAACTCCGCATTAATATTAGGATTGTAATTTGAACTCATTGTTCTTAAGCCAATAAGCTCAAGCATTAATTCATTAATCAGCTATGAATGTTTAAAACTTAGGACTTAGGAGAGATATTGGCACTGGTATCAACTCATGAAAATTCTTTTCTGTCTTGTCAAAAAGACGTTGAGACTTGAGAGAATGTTGTCTTTGGATCGAATTATAGTAGAAGAGACCATAAAGACATAAAAAGATAATTATATTTTTTGGAAAATATTAAGTTAAATAAAAGAGAAGATATATAAGATTAATTCTTAATATATTATTATCTTGTTCTAATTTTTTTTGTATATAATTAAAATACTATAAACTATCATATTTAAAAATGTATATAAATAACTAAATAAAATATATCTGTATAGTCTATAAGGGGGATTCAGAATTAATTTTTCCTTTTCCCCATTTTTATTATATATATTATCCTCTATATTTCCAAATATATCTATCCCTAACAATTTTTACTGCATCTATTACTAACTTCACTGTTAAAAAATTGCTCACAGAATCATCTCAAGCCACTGTACTTTCCTACAAGTTGCTTGAGTCACTAATCAACCATGTCAACAAGAGAAAGATCACCTGTCTTTCTCGTATCTTATTACTTCACTTCTATCCTTAAATAAATGTAACTTTAATTTCTAAAAAAAAGTTTAATGATAAGAATCTAAATCTTAATTATTAATTATTATTAACTCCATCTCCAAATATTAAAAAAGTATTATATAGCAAAGTCAATTCACATCTATCTATTTCCTCTCTCTCTCTCTCTCTTGTACCTGCATGTGTTTAAGAAAATGGCATTTTCTGAAAAAAGAAAAAAAAAACAAAAAACATGGTTCAATTATTCATGTGTTTGTGTGTGTATATATATATATATAGGGTTTGGCAAATTAAATAGGCAGGTTATATAAGTTGGGTGATAGTTAGTGGTTAGGGTTTTTACCTTTTAGGGTTTTCAAAGTTAGGAATATTAGGGTTTGGGAGAAACGTCAATGGTGGAAGATGTGATTGATGGAGAAGAGAAGCAAGAGACACAGAGATGCTACGTACAGACCCCACTCCCCTAGGACTTTATGCCTTAAGCAACCCCATTTTTTAATATTCCATATTTTCTTTAAAATAATTGAACCATGTTTTTTTTGTCATTTTAGTTATACTTTCAAAATATTTTTTATTAATTATACTCTCAAAATATGAGATCAGTATCAGTTATACTTTCAAAGTTTCTTAGTCAATTATATCTCCAATTTTCATTTTTTTATCAATTGTATTCTTAATTTTTTTTTGTCAATTAATGTACTCTCAAATTGGGAAGTATTTGAGGATATAATTGACTCAAATATGAAACATTATGGGTATACTTAACTAAAAATACTTTGAGGTATAACTGAAACTGACCTCATACATTGGGAGTACAATTGACCTAAAAAAATTTTGGGGGTGCAATTGAAAATAACCGCATACTTTGAGGGTACCAATAATGATTTTGCCATAATTGTATATAATTAAGAAAATATTTTAATTTTACAATGAGAAAAATCATTTTTTATTGTTAAATACTTAAATTTATATCGAATTAATAAATTAATCTCTGAATAATTAAAATATATAATTTAGTGTTTGAATTATTATAACTTTTCAATAATTTTATCTCTAGGTCAAATTCGAAGAATAAAAAAGATTAAATTAGTGTAAATTTAGAAACAAAAATATACATTCAGTTGGATTAAATCGTTGATAATTAAAATATTTTAGATATTAAATAGTATATTTCAATTATTTAAAGAGAAATAATTAATTGATTTGGTATAAATTTAGAGACCAAATAATAAATTTTCTCTTCTACAACTATATATTTTAATATGTTAGCAAAACAAGACAAAAAATTAACTTCATAAAATGTGGAGCTTTTTATTAATTCCTTGAGTGAATTTTTTTCAATAAAACATACCTAAATTTTAAATTTAACCTTTGAAAATAATAATTTTCTAATTATTTTTTTCACTTTAGAATTTAGTAAATTTATATTTTAAAAAACAATTTATTATAGGGAATAAATTCTGAAGAATATTTTCCTCTCATTATTAACATTTTTTTACTAATGCATGCAGGTTTACTCACTTTATGTCACGTCCATTGACAGTTGCATGATAGACATGAAGAAAGAAAAGGAAAAGAAAAAAAAAAGATTAATTTTTCTAAATATTAGAAAAAGAAAAACATTTTAATCCACAGGTCACAACCTTTCTTTTCTTAACTACTTCATTATGTGATGGTGCGCCAGTCGATGATGGAATAAACCTTTTGTGTTTATCTATGAATTTGTACATAAGAAAGAATTAGTTACTTTAATACACTCATTCTAAAAGCCAATCTTTCACATCATTAATTATTAATTGGACCTGCTTATCTGGAGATTACTTATTAGATCAATGCTATTTGCATTTCAACAAAAACGGTACTTTTTGTTAAGGTAAAAATACTAATTTTATCCCTAAATTTGGTATTAATTGTCAATTTTGTTTTCCGTCTTTTTTTTTTTTTTTGACAAAATTTATATCAAGTTCCTTATATCCTTGTTATCAAGTTTTTCAATCTGCATTTGACACGTGACAATAATTTTATACATGACCAATCATGATAGAGAGAGAATATTCAACACCACTTTTTGCATGACCAATCATTGAAAAGAGAGCATGTAATTAAAACTTGTGATTGGAGGAACTTGATAGCAAGGATATAAGGAACTTGATATAAGTTTTTTCCTTTTTTTTTGTTGTTAATTTCATCTTCAATGTTTTACATTTTTGTCAATTTTGTCTTTTGACTAACTTCGTTAAATTAACAATAAACTGTATCTTGTTTTTTAATCTGAGTTAGGATTTGAGTTTCTTTTTTTCTATCAATTTTACATTACATATTATTAGTCAGGTAGATTTTGTCATTAATATTTGGCTAAAGTAAAAGCAAAAGATAAAATTGATAAATATGAGAAACATTGAGGACGAAATTAACTGAAAAGAAAAAAATTAAAGACAAAATTGACAATTAATATAAAATTTAGGGACGAAATTAATACTTTTTCTTTTGTTAATATATAATAACTTCTGATTGATTCTAGCTAATCTAGTACTATATATATATATATATAACTTAATCATATTATCTCAAATGCTCATTTAATTAATTTGATAGACTTATGTTTTAGTCCAGTAAATCTAGTATAATAAGATTTATCTTAAAAATTTTTTTAATTACGAAATTTAACATAAAAAATAAAAATATTTTAAAATGATTAGTAATTCTTTTATCGTAATTTGAAATAATAAGAAATTAATTTTGTATTTTATTCTACAATAAAATATAATTTTAAAAAATATTAGATTGAATCCTGAATGCATTCAAATTATCTACAATAATATTTTTAAGCGGTAAATAAAATGAATGTATTTAACACTTTGATGGCCTCCAAATTAATGAGAATCTCATAGAAATAATACTATAAATATAAATAATATATCATGCTTTATACTTTATAACTCGTATTTAGTGGTTACCTTTGTAACTTTATAAACAAGTAGTCCATATAATTAAAAATTTGACACCCCAAAAGTTGAGAAGTCATATAATATATTTCTTATTTTCTTTTCATCTTTTCTTTCTTCTCCCTTATACTATTAATTATGAAAGTATTAATAGTTAGAGTTAAGATTAAGTTCCTTCATATCTCAAATATAAACATGGTGATATTATATGAGTCTATTCATCCACATCACAAACATTAGAATATTTTATTGATGCATCTACAATTATCAACTCACAATATGATATTTGCAAAGATAAAAAGTACAATTTTCAGATTGTGCAATTAAGATAATTTATCTTAATGATAATAGTGAGTTCATGTCTCAAATTTTTAGGCTATTATATATTTATTGGAATAAAAGTTGAACATCATAAAACTTTTGTTTATATACAAAATGTTATAGCATAATTATATATTAAATGCCTTTAATTAATAGCTAGATCAATATTAATGAGAACAAAACAAGTGAATATGCAATTTTCAAAGCAGCATCACATATACGCGTCATGCATGCTAAGAAATTATCATAAATTCTCTTCATTACAATCTACTCTGAGTCAAGAATATTTACCATCTTAAAATTTTAGTTAGGGCGGTTATGTTCTAATTGCTCTACCATAATATGCACAAAAATGGGTCCTTAATTATATGAGGGTAGAAATATATTGGATATGTATCTCCTTTTATAATAAAGTATATTGAACCAATGACAAGAGATTTATTTATAGCAAGATTTGCTTATTGTCATTTGTCATTTTGACGTATCAATATTTCCAACATTAAAGAGAGAATGTGAACAGCTGGTAAAGAAAGAAAAATGATTGGAATATATTGTCTTTATCTCATAGATCCTCAAACAAAATCTTATATAGTAGTTGTATGTAAATGGTCTAATTTGAATTGACGTCACAATCTATTAGTGCAAATGAAAATAAACCATGATTGAAATGTGTTTGACCAATTGGTTCCAAAGACAAAATTCTTAGAAAGAGAAAATGAGTAAATAATCAAGATGATCATATAATGAAGTTAGATTTTCTTGAAGAGACCTAAGACATAACTAATCATGAATCATCAAAAGAGGATATTGTACCTAAAAATTATAATGAGTGTGATAATGAAGAGATGGATATAAACACAGACACGAGACACGACACAGACACAAACACGGACACAGACACACCGACACACTAAATCTTTAAAATTTCATGACACGATACGACATATATATATTAAAATAATTAAAAATTCATAAATTTTGATAAAAACTAAATATATCGTATGTATCATTATTTTTATTGTTTATTATGTTAGTCACAAAAAATTAATTTTATATTATAAAATTTATAAATATGTCGTATGAGTATTGGACAAAGATACATTTCTGACACGGTGACATATCCTTAAAATAAAATGTTCATGTTTCATAGGACACGACTCAAACTTATAATATCCTACATTTATGTACAATTTTCCAACAAAAATACACTTACCTTTTTTTCTTTTATTTTTACATTATAACAAATATATATTGAAAACACGTATCATTTAATTTTTGTATTAAGATCTGCTAGCTTAAACACAATAAAATATTCTAATTTTATTCTTAATATTACAGTGAAATATTAACAATATATTTAAAAATGAGTACATATATTGTATATACTAATACAAAATTATTTTTTTTGGGACTCTATCACCATAATTAAATATATAATATGAATTTAAGTTTAAATTAATCAAGACGAAACCAAAATCAAAAAATATACAAAAGATAAATATAATTAATTTTATCTAAACTAATTAATTGAATCCAAATGAATGTAAAAGGGAATTTCATTTTGTTTTTAAAATTGATTTCTCTAGACACTATTGATTCCTCATATGTCAAATCTCTATTATCTATCTGATAAACTAGAAAAAGGACAAGCTTACCTAGTTCAACAAGTGAGGGTTGCAAGAGCAAGTTGATCGTCCAAGTACCTGCAAAAACTTCACAGGGGGGCCCTGCGAAGAATACTCCGGCGTTCAAGTTAGAATATGGGAGATGTGAGAGCAAGAGAATTCTGAAAGGTGAGAAGTAGCTAATCTTTGTCTGCTGGGTTGAGCTCTATTTATAGAGCAGGGTGAGAGTGGTGGCCAGCGCGCGGGGCGCACTACGTAGTCAGGCACGATCTCCACCAGCGAGAGTGGTGGAGACCGAGATTTGTGGAGCAAGGCAATCGTGGGTGATTGCGCGTCGTGCTACGGGGCGGGCGCCAGAAGACTGGAGAAAGTGGGTATGACTAAGTCCGCGACCCACAATCCCATTTAGCGAGGATTGCGGAGCAGGGCAATCGTAGGTGATTGCGTGTTATCATGGAGGCGCGCGCCATGATCCCGAATAGATCATGGCCTCCCCTAAAAGTGCAGAGGGGCATTCGAACAATTCGAGTGCGCCTCGAAGGGTTTTGGGGAGGAGAGGCCTGGAGCGAAGGCTTACTAAGCGTACGCCCAAATAGTGATGTAACACTATCTATACATAGTCAGCCACTCAAAAAAACATCCCCTTTACAATTTTCATAGTAAATCAATTAATATATTTTTAAAAAATAGTTAATGTTAATAAACAAATTATTTCAAATAAAATACAAAAGGGTCTAAAAATGGCATTATTATATATCCCATCATAACCTACTTGTCTCAGCCCTACTTCCATATATATCCAATGAAGTGAAGTGATCAAACCATTTGCCTTGTTTACCAGTCACATTGGCCCATGGTCATTTCATCATGTTATACATTTTTTGAACAATAATAATAATAAGGCTTAAGTGCACTTTTGGTCCCAATACTATGACTAAGGTTTCAATTTGGTCCCATAACTATTTTTGTTGCAGATTTGGTCCCAAACCTTCGCAAAAAGTTTCACAGTTAGTCCCCTGGTCACTTCCGTCCAATTTTCGCCGTTAATTGTGACGTGGCAGTGTGACTGGGATGCTGACGTGGCAAAATCAAATGAGATGGACTAAATTAGGATCAATATGTAACATTTCATAACTTCTCTGGACTGAACGCATAATTTTATTGAAAATGAATTGCCTTTCATCTCTAAAACCATTTTCAGAATCCGAATCGTGAAATCTGAATCACTATTTTCAAGCTTTTATCGTCTTCTTCTTCCATTCAACGCTCCCAATCTATTGAAATCGTGAATCCGAATCTCTCACGACACCTTCTGCAAAATCCCAAACTGATTTCGTTCCGGTTTCGCGGCTTCTGCAAAATCCCAATCTGAATTCGACGACGGCGTCGTTGTCTCCTCCGACATCGTCTCCTTACTTCTCGTCGCGACAAGCATCTGCTCGGCTGGAAGACGAAGACGATGAACAAAGACGGTTTTCAGAAAATGAATAGATTGGAAGCGTTGAATGGGGAAATGGATCAGCTGAGGGGCATTTCTTAATAACAAAGTGTTGAAGGCAATTCATTTTCAATAAAATTATGCGTTCAGTCCAGAGAAG
>QANZ01004179.1:0-13197 GCA_003254925.1 Chamaecrista fasciculata
AAAATATCTACTAAGGCAAATAGTAGCAATTTTAGTAGAAAATCTATGATTTTCTACTCCAAATCCTCAAATTTCTACTATATCTTGGGTAGAAATTGGGAACCATTTTTGTAGTGTACATTTAGGACCAATATATATAAAGTTTTGACCTTTTTGATATATATATAGACTATAGTAGTAGCAAGTTTATGTGGTTGTATCTTGAGATCAAAGCATATAACAAGGCGCGCGAGAGGGAAAAAACATAGAACCAAGAAAATATTGTTAAGCAAAAGATATCATATAGCATAATGCAAGGAAGATAAAGGGTGATGGATTTAGAATATATCAAAGAACACTGGAGTCTTCAAAATTTGAGAATAATAATGCTCTAGCTACATGTTTATGCATTGCTGAGAAGCTAAAATAATGCATGAGGACGTACAATGTTTATAATTTATCATGCTTAAAACCTTACTAGTGTACTCAGGATATGATAATGGACTTTTTACTTCTGCACTTTATATTCATGTGATCGTAGTTAATTAACGAACGTTCAACTTATTACAAGTTACACCATATTTAGTTACAGGAATGATAAAAATATTCATCTTTAATATAGACCCTAAAATTTTTATTCTGTGTCTGGATCCAAATATGAAGGTACCTTAGCCGTATCCTGCTTGTAATAAAAAATATTTATATGCTGTTAAAATATTAAATTGTAAAGATAAAGTATAAAGTATCCCAAATATATTGTAATTATCTAATAATTTATTAATATTAATTTATGATTTATTTATTTATTTTTTATAGTTATAGCAGATGTAAAAAGTCGATTAAAATATATTTGTCCCGATTTAGATATAAAGATTAGACTATTCAATATGGGTATATATGAGAATTGATATATCTATTTATGTCCGGGATTGAGTCCATGGATTATAATATCCTATCTATACTGTATCCATATATAATGATTCTTAGTTGGTCACATGATTTCTGCTATATATATGTTAGAGTGAGAGTGTGATGTGAGTCTGAAAGTGGCCCTCTAATTTACAAGCTATGATGTGTTGGACACGGGTCAGTACGATATATATTTATAGATTTTATAATATAAAATTATTTTTTGTGACTTTAATATGATAAATATTAAAAAAATAATTGCACATATGACATATATTATGAATATATAATGTAATTTTAAAGTTATTATAAAAATTTAGTAATTTTGTAATTATTTATATATATAAATATATGCCGTGTCATATCGTGTAACTTTAAGAAATTGACGTGTTAGAGTGTTCGTATCTGTGCGGTGTATCCGTGTCATAGTTTACAAGCTACTGTGAGACATTAAGCATTGATGAAGGTTCATACTTTACATGCCCTGCTGACTATATATAAGTGACTCACATTAAAGAAGTTAGTATTTTAGCATTTCAATTAAGCGCCATCATTATTATCCTCAGCATTTTACCCGCATAATTTTCATCACTTCATGACAATCAAATTAAAAAGGTAAAAATATTAATTTCGTCCTCGAATTTTATACTAACTGTCAATTATATTTCATCTTTAATCTTTTTTTGTTGTTAATTTCGTTCTTAATATTTTATATTTTGGTCAATTTTATCCTTTGACTAACTTTTTTCCAATAAATTAACAACAGATTGCATCATGTATTTCAATCTGAGTTAAAATTTGAGTTTCTTTTTTTTTTTTTATTTTTACATTACATATCATTAGTTACTTAGATTCTATCGTTAATATTTGGCTAAAGTAAGAGCAAAAGATAAAATTGACTAAAATGTAAAATACTAGCGACGAAATTGATAGTAAAAAAAATTGAGGACGAAATTGACCGCTGATGTAAAGTTGGGAGAAAAAATTAATACTTTTTCCAATTAACAATTAATTTGAGACTAGAGATACCTCTAATTTTTCAATTGGTGTATACACTATATGAATTTGATTAAGAGCACAAACTGCATCGTTGCTATAAAGTGTCACTTTGGTACCCTATTTTATAGACCAATTCCACTTTGGTACCCTGTTTTATAGACCAATTCCACTTTGGTACCCTGTTCTTTCAAAAGTGACACTTTGGTACCCTGTTCTTTCAAAAATGTCATTTTGGTACCCTATTCTTTCAGAAGTGACATTTTGATACTCTGTTCTTTAGAGCAAGTGACACTTTGGTTCCCCTAAAAAAGATAGAATAGGGTAACAAATAGTGAAAGAACAGGGTACCAAAGTGTCACTTGGTCCAAAGAACAGGGTACCAAAATATCACTTTTGAAAGAACAGGGTACCAAAATGATATTTTTGAAAAAATAGGGTATCAAAGTGTGACTTTTGAAAGAACAGGGTACCAAAGTAGAATTAGTCCATAGAACATGGTACTAAAGTGGAATTTACCCTTATTTATTTGAATGTTCAAGCCTTCTTTAAAGGTGAATACTTGAATCAAATACATGTACGTGACCAAATTAACAAAATCCAATACATTACATCTACATTTTTATTCTCTTAAGGGTAAATTCAACTTTAGTACCCTGTTCTATGGACCAATTCCACTTTGGTACCCTGTTCTTTCAAAAGTTACACTTTGGTACCTTGGTTTTTCAAAAATATCATTTTGGTACCCTGTTCTTTCAAAAGTGACATTTTGGTACCCTGTTCTTTGGACCAAGTGACACTTTGGTACCCTGTTCTTTCACTATTTGTTACCCTATTCTATCTTTTTTAGGGTACCAAAGTGTCACTTGGCCTAAAGAACAGAGTACCAAAATGTCACTTCTGAAAGAACAGGGTACCAAAATGACATTTTTGAAAGAATAGGGTACCAAAGTGTCACTTTTGAAAGAACAGGGTACCAAAGTAGAATTGGTCTATAAAACAGGGTACCAAAGTGGAATTTACCCAATAAATAATGGTGACTTGATTGCCTTCCCTTCTTCCAAGAAGTTGTGCGAGTGAATGAGGGTTAATTCCTATAAAGCATGAACACGTCATTCTAAAGGTGTGTCACCGTGTCAACACGTGTTCATGTCCAATACCTGTAGAACATTCATATATATGATACATATTTATAAGTTTCAAAATATAAAATTATTTTTTTGTGACTTTAACATGACAAACAATATAGAATAATGACACATATGATATATTATGAATAGATATTATAATTTTAGAAGTTTTCTTCAAATTTTATAAATTTTTAATTATATATATATATAAATATATGCCATGTTATGTCATATAACTTTAAAAATTTGACATGTTGATGTGTCTTTATCTGTGTCTGTATCAATGTCATGCTTCATATGTTAATTCTAAGGATCACTTTTTTTGTTTTTGTTTTTAAATTGTAAAAAGTGCGAATTTAGTCTTGTAACTTTGCTCCAGTTTCCAAATCAGTTCTATAACTTTTTTTGTCTCGAACTTGGTCCTTTATCTTTGCTCTAGGTCCCAAATCAGTCATATATCTTTTTTTTTTGTCTCTGTTTTGGTCCCATATGTTTTAAATACCTCCCACCGTTAGTCCTCCGTCTATTTTAAATTACAGTTTAGTCCTAAAAACTTCAAGTCCCTGACTGACTATCAAAATGAAAGTGAAAGAGCATCCACGAAAATTCTCACACCTTATATCTTGGTCTCTAATCCATGAATTCTTCACGAAATGGAATGGAAATTCAAAAACAACATAAATTAAAACAAATGACAGAGGGACTAAAACTGAAAACGCAGAAAATTTAAAACCCACCGGAAAATGCCCCAAACTCGTCGGAAAACGTAAGGAAATTGCCGAGAAACTCAAGAACTCATTCAAAAACCTCAATTCTCACTGAAATCTCACTCAAATAATCGTCCTCAAATGCTTTAAAAAGAATTTTCGAAAATCCAAACTTTTGAGGAGGGAGGTGATAGATGAAATGTAAGGGATTTCAAAACTTCTTTCTTGGAATCACCAAATGTAAGGGAATCTTCTTTCACCTCCCTCCTCAAAAGTTTGAATTTTCGAAAATTCATTCTTAAAGCATTTGAGCGCGATTATTTGAGTGAGATTTTAGTGAGAATTGAGGTTTTTGGATGATTTTTTAAGTTTTTTGGCGATTTTCGTACATTTTCCGATGGGTTTAAATTTACTGGGTTTTCAGTTTTGGGCCCACTGTCATTTGCTTTTAATATGTGTTTTCTTTTTTTTTTTTTTGCATTTCTATTCCATTTCATGAAGAATTCATGGATTAGGGACCAAGATGTAAGGTTTGAGAATCTTTAGGGATGCTCTTTCACTTTCATTTTGATAGTCAGTCAGGGACTAAAGTGCTGGACTTGAAGTTTTCAGGACTAAACTGTAATTTAAAATAGACGGAGGACTAACGGAGGGAGGTTTTCAAAACATATAGGACCAAAACTGAGACAAAAAAAGATATATGACTGATTTGGGACCTGGAGCAAAGATACAGAACCAAATTCGAGACAAAAAATTATAACTGATTTAGAAACTGGAGCAAAGTTACATGACCAAATTCGCATTTTGACTGAGATATAGTAAGAAAGTCTCGTTGGAATCCAACATAACTTAAGGCTACGTTAGGTAATGGTAGGGTAACTTGGTCCTTTTGTGTAGGTAATGACTACCTTAGAGATGTTTGGGGAGATGCTTTTAGATACGTTTATTAGCACTACGGTATGTACTCCCTTTCCTTTTGTAACTGTTCCTTTTATAACAAAAAAAAAGGCTACGTTATTTTGTTTTATTATTAATTTTCTATTACTTTTTTTAGGCACAACAATTTATTTTAGGTGTAAAAAAATGTTGGTCAAAATCTTATTTAGTGGTCAAATTATTGAGTGAATTTCGTTATGGTCTTAAAACTTTTTTTATTCCATTTTGATTATCAAATCTTTCTATTTGTTTTCTCTTTAGCTACTCTAAAATAAGATTTTATTTTATTTTTATTGTTAACATCTCACCTGTACAGTTTATGCCTCATGTGTCTTATTAATATATATGTGAATTAGTAAAGAGAAAAAAATTATATTTCTTAAAAAATTAATTATACATTTATTTTCAATTTGTAACTTATTAATAGTAATTAGATTTATATATATATATATATTATTTTTCATTGCATTTAAATTTACAAGTGTTGGGTATCTTCCATGTCCTTCATGAGATGCCCAAATTGTATAGAGTAGCGACAGAACCTAAAGGAGTTGAGGGCAAGGCAAAGGTAGTTTCTCTTTCAAATTATTTAGGTTAATTATTTATGGAGAGTACTTCCTATTTTGTTTGGCTAAAGGAGAGGAATGTGTAACAAGAGATGATCGCTGCAAAAGCAAAGGAGGTTGAGAAATAAGGGTGGTGTAGAGTTCAATTTTTCTAATAGAGTGTAATAATGTGTGACTATGAATAAAGGGAGCATTTGTTGGATATCATCAATATCTCATAATGCTTGGGATTAAAAACAAGAGAGTTTGAAGCATGAATAAAAAGTGCTATCATCCACATAGTAAGTCCTGAAGTATCAAATCATATTTAAGATTTTGTGTGTATTTTTTCTAGGCCAAAGTTCTATTTTGGTCCCTCAGTTATGCTCATTGTTCCAAATAGGTCTCTCAGTTATTTTTCGTTCCATATTGGTCCCTCAGTTATCCAAAACTTGTCAAAGTTGGTCCCTCTAACGTTTTACATCCATTTTTCCGTTAAGAAAAGAGGAAAAATAAACTTTCATCCCCAAAAGTTTTATTTTCTTATATTAAGGTCATTTTCTTTTTATAATAGGATCAAAACGTAAGAAAAGGAAGTAAATCAAGATTTTAAGTGAATTTGCTCAAAAACACAAAAGCTCTCTCTCTCTCCCTCTCGAAGCGCTCTCTCTCTCGAAGCCTTCATCTGCATCAACGTTTTACTTCTCCATGTTTCCATCCTTTAAACCCTAATCCTGCAATTGATTTTTCTCAACCAATCAAAACCCAAAAATTCATCAAGCAAATTCAAAAATTCATCCATTAACCCTTCTGTTCCGTAACTCATTTAAGAAAGTCTTTATAATCCAGATTTAAAATATAATGATTAATTACTGTGAAGGAAGGAGGAAAAATAAAAAAATAAGAAACTTGATCTTAGCAAAAACTTGAAACCACACAAATTTGATGAAGAACAGCTTACAGAAGGAATTAGAGTGGGGATAGTAAGAAGGGTATGTGATTAGTGATTAGTGATGTACTGAGAAATGAGTTTCTGTCAAATTTAGCTAAGAAGCAAGAAAGAGAGAAGAAGAAATGAATGAAGGGGCTAGAAAATAGAGTATTAAGTTACAGAAGGTAATGAAAGGAATCAATTGAATGAATCACTGTGATCAGCTCAAATATTGACATATTATTTAGTCTTTTTTTTACATGTTTATAATGCTAATATATTGCAATTAGACCAATTAATGTGCTAATGACTGCACTAAGGTCTGACATAATAAAATGAATAAAAATAGGTTACTTATTGTATTTTATAAATAAGTGCTATTTAATGGGTTTGTCAGTATTTCAGACATCCAAACAGGGTCTAACCAAAGGGAAACATCTAGAATCAACGAGAGGATCACAAAAAGCACAAAATGTTTTGCGCCATCATGTTGGGCCGCCGGCTCAAATCAGGACTTCCAGCGGCGTGGGACTCTGAGAGGAGTATGACGTCAGCAAATATCTTCAGCGCGGATTTTGCGCTGCGCCGTCAATTTGAGCCAGCAGCTCAAAATTGAAATCTCGCGGCTCAGGATATTCCGAAGTTTAAACATATAATTTGGACGGCTAGGATTCAAGATACGGAAATAATAATCGAAAAATCGCGTATTTTGCGTTTCGCCCCCGTGTTGGGCTGTCGGCGCAGTTGACAGCCCAAGTCCAAAATTGTTCCTTGACTTGCGGATCAAGCATATTACTCAGGGCTATAAATAGAGCTCGACTTTTCATTCTCAAATCGCCAATTAACCAATTCACATCAGCCTAACGCCCCAGCACCTCAACTGGTGGCAGAATAGATTAGAGTAGAGTAGTTATCAGTAGGTCTCTATGATAAGAGCCTAAACGTTATTCATCCTAGAGGAGAATCCGAATGAAGCTTGAGCTCAACGGTCGTCGATGTCCAGGGAGTTTTTATTATTATTGTTATGTTTAGTCTTAGATAATAGTCATTAGATTGTTTTAATTCTTCCATAAACAATATTAGTGTGCTTGTTTCACCATTAATAAAGCTTGCTCTTGCACATTCAGTTGAATTGTAGTCGTATGACAGAGCGATCTATCTATTGTTTCTATTATCGTCATTGCTTAAGGATTGTTATGTTTAATTATAAATCGTTTACTTGGTTTGAGTCGTTTATGATTATCATGATTGATCCATATTTCGTGTACACGAGATATAATATTGGATGTGGTTTTGCTGATATAATTATAATAATAACTTCTTGATTATCGTTATTGGGCTATGATGGTAGACTTCGTGATTATTCTCTAGGGACTTCATATTCTCATCTTTCCATCTCACTTCTTTTATCTTTTCTTTAGTTTCTTTATGTCTTTTATTATTTTCTTGTTTTCATCATAATAATATTGCAAACCCACAAAACATTAGACCTGAATTCATAATTATTTACATAATTGATTGTTATTCTCATCCAAGAAGTTCCTTAGAGATCCGACCTTGGGTTGTGCACTATATTATATATAAATATAATATTCGGGCATAACTTGAGTATTAATTTGGCGGCACTAACGACGAGTGCCCGGTCAAAATTTTCGAAAAAAAACATTTATAGAATAATAATTATTTTCCAAGTTGTTAATTAAATTCTTTTATTTTTAGGTGGTTGAGAAATAATTTGTTTATATGTCTAGACAAAATTTTTCTCCTTATGGATATTATGATAATAATAATTCTTCTCCTTATTTTTATAATTATAATTCATATAATTCTTTCGATTCTTATAATTATAATTATAATTATAATCATAATAATAATTTTTCTCCTCATTCTTTTAATTATAATAATTCTTTCAATTCTTCTAATTACAATTATAATTATAATTATGATCCTCCTTATTATACTAATTCTTCTAATAATTATTCTCCTAATTATTGTTCTCCCATGACCAATGGTTACCCAAACCAATATGAAGGCTATGGATCGACCCAAGAGTCTAATCAATTGGCAACGGACCTCATACTTCAAAAGTTGGCCGAGGTGATTGAAGAACAAAAATCAGAGGCCCGCGAATTTAGGGAGTTTATGAAACAATCAACAGAGAAGATCAAGTCTTATGGAAGTAACCAATATCAAAACAGTGATAGCCATCAACGAAATGATCGACAAGTCAAGGAAGGCGAGACATCACGCGACCTCATGCTACCTCCTAAGCAAGTCGTGGAGTCAACTCACTCCCAAATTGAGAGATTAGAGGAGCAACATCTACAAGATTTCATTTTAGAACCTGCACAAGTTCTGAGCAAGCAACAAAATGCGGTTCATGAGCCATCAATTGAGGAGGGCAGCGAACATGAGGATGAAACTATTGATATTGATGATGTACCATCACGAGAGGAAGATAGCAACAATGTGGGTAACACTAAATCTATTGATAATAATTTCTCTGTTACCTGCTCTTCTTTTTCTTGTGATAACGTAGGTCCGCAATGTAATGAGGAAGATCATGCGATGCAAGACGAGACTAAAACGCACACATCTAACATTCTTGCATGCAATGACTCTTTTACTCCCTTATCTGACCTCGTGGCTCACTTTAAGTGTAACGATGATGAGGCTTATCAAGGAATCATTCGATGGGTCATTCATGGCGAGGTGATTGACGCATATAACAAATTATTAGAAGACGAGAAATCTCTTGAGGAAGACCTAGAAGGAGAAGAAGAATTAGCCAAGGAAAGTTTCAAAGATGAAGGTAACATGGCTTTGATTGATCATACTAATTCTGTTACCCCTCTTTCCTTTTCTTGTGATGAAACAAGTAAGCAATGTAGTGGGGAAGATGGAACTAAATTGTAAGACTTCAATCTTCATGACCATGACGAATCTCTCCTCTCTACCCGATTACTTGACATAGATAGCCCTTGCAAATGCAATGGCGGGCCCTGTCAATATTGTCAAGAAATCAATGATTGGCCCACCGTGGATCAAAATACCTTGGAAGCAGCTGAAGTTTCCAATGGCAAGGTGCTAGAGGAAAAAGAAGAATTAGAAGAAGAATCCGAGAACCCACCTTCGCAAGGAATTTGCAAACAACTTGAGATAGAGAAGCCTCCTCTCGCTCATATTGATTTTGTTATTCCTGACCCTATTTCCACATCACCTTCTATTTATGATTATATTTCTTTATGTGGTATAGGTGCAAAGGAAACTATTTAAGAGGAGCACGCTGACCAGAGGGAGGGGAACTTCATACGTTCCCTCGAGCGCCGACGCCTCCTGCCCCTCTCGATTTTCAAAGAGAATTTGAAGCCAGATTAAGCTTCAAGTTGTTTCTTCTTCCCACTTATCTCTTATTCATTAATTTCATTTTTATTTGCGAGATAAGTGTGGGGGAGGAAACAACTCCAGTAGGTTAGTTTTTATTGCTTTCAGTATTTTATTTTATTTGTACTTTATTTGTTTTCGTTTGGCTAACCAAAGTGATTTGGTCAGTTTGGATCAGCCCAAGTTATCTTGTTGCTTTCATTTTTTAAACTTTCATTTTTTTTATGATTTCGTTTTTGTTTTTGTTTTTGAGTTACACTTCCTGATCATTATTAATTGAACTTTCAAAAATTATATTCTCCTCCGGTCTAGAAAAGGACAGAAATTCTCTACAAGTTCCCTTTTCTTAATAGCCCTTTTGAAAATTAATTTATTTTTGCTTTGTTTATTATTTCTCCCTTTTCTTTTATTCATTGTTATTAAACATTGAGGACAATGCGAGCTTCAAAGTGTGGGGGAGTGGTAAACTTTGCAAGTTTATCTTTATGGGCTATTTTAAAATTTAACTTCTCGTTATAAATTCAATACTTTTCCCGATTTTAAATTTCCTCTTTTCTTTCCCTTATTTTTATTATTGTCCTTTAACATTGAGGGCAATGTGTGCTTCTAAGTGTGGGGGAGAGAAGAGTGAAATTCACACTCTGACCTTAGTTCTTTACTCCTATTTGATTCTAACATTGGGGACAATGTTAAGTTTAAAGTGTGGGGGAGAGGAGTAAGTTAGAGTAACTTACATTTTGGTTTACCGAAAATATTTTAAATTTTAGGTACTATTTTGAAAATCTTATAAATTTAAAATTATTATTTTTGCCTACTTATTTTGGTGTTTGATTAAATAATCTACACTTTTAATTTTCACTTTTTGAGTAGAATTCGAGTTAGTTGAATTTTCAATGTGTTTTAAAGTCTTAAGTGAACAATTTCATATTTGTGATAAAAGTTTAGTCTTAGTTGTTTTCTATAGCTTTAGAATAATCTGAGTAATTTTCTAGTTTTAGTAGTATTGTTTGATTTTTATAGACCAATTTGAGAGAAACCCAGCCTAGTTGGAACTTTAACCCTAAATATTTCCTATCTTTTGAGTGACATTTTAGTCTCTTAGTTTTGTTTTCTCTAGAACTTGTCTTAATTCTTGGTCAAAGCTTTATGTGATTAAATATCCTTAATATGATAGAGACACTTGTTTCTTCACCCTTTTATCCCAAACACTAGTCAAAAACACATTATCCTTTGTTAGCCCCTTTGAGCCTTTTACTTAGGTGTTTTCAATATGACTATCAGGATTTCTTTTAGTAGAAGTTGTTGCCATAATCCTTGTTTTTTTTTCATCCCTTTAAGATTGGGTTTGCCAGTTATATTCAGAAAAAAAATAGATATGAAAATAAAAAGTATCTTGCAAAATAAAAAGAAAAGAAAATCAAAAGAAAAGAAAGAGAAAAAGTCTGGCCAGACAAAAGGAGAGAGTATTGTGCTCATTCACTCTCCATATATATGTGTTTCAAGTAAGATTGGCAATAACCCTTTGATAAGGAGGATAAGGATTTCATGAGGATGTTGGTTATCAAGTATACTAATTTGAAATTTTGTAAGTCTAACACCAAATTTCTTTTCTTTTATCACTTTCATTTTATATGGCCTTTCCATTCATTACAACCCTATTAAAGACCTATTGATTTTGGATAACTTAACACTTGTGGTGGAGACTTTGAGAATTTTTACAAGCCTATGGTAGGAAACTTAGTCTAAGGAATGACTTGAGAGAAAAATACCCAATTAGTGAGGAGAGCGATACACTTTTGGAATTGGTCTTATAGAAATTAGATCGCGCTACTTTACAGAGTTACTTGCTTGGTGAATTCTCTAGCTCTAGGTTATGACTATGTGCTGACCTTGAATTATGAACTTGGGAAAGTTCCTTGATTCTTTGGCATGTTATCTTTTCTTCTACTTCGTACCTTTGCCCAAGAGTGCAAAGTCTTAAGTGTGGGGGATTTGATCAGCCCAAATATTGACATGTTATTTGATCTTCTTTTTACATGTTTATAATGCTAATATATTGCAATTAGACCAATTAATGTGCTAATGGCTGCACTAAGGTATGACATGATAAAATGGATAAAAATAGGTTATTTAGTGTTTATTTATTGTATTTTATAAATAAGTGCTATTTAATGGGTTTGTCAGTGTTTCAGACATCCAAACAGGGTCTAACCAAACGGAAACATCTACAATCAACGAGAGGATCGCAAAAAGCACAAAATGTTTTGCGTCATCATGTTGGGCCGCCAGCCCAAATAAGGACTTCCAGCGGCGCGAGACTCTGAGAGAAGTATGACGTCAACAAATATCTTCAGAGCAGATTTTGCGTTGCGCCGTCAATTTGAGCCAGCGGCTCAAATTGGAAATCTCGCGGCTCAGGATATTTCGAAGTCTAAACATATAATTTGGACGGCTACGATTCAAGATACGGAGATAATAATCGAAAAATCGCGTATTTTGCGTTGCGCCCCCGTGTTGGGCCGCCAGCACAGTTGACGGCCCCAGTCCAAAATTGTTCCTTGACTTGCGGATCAAGCATATTACTCAGGGCTATAAATAGAGCTCGACGTTTCATTCTCAAATCGCCAATTAACCAATTCACATCAGCCTAACGCCCCAGCTCCTCAACTGGTGGCAGAATAGATTAGAGTAGTTATCAATAGGTCTCTATGATGAGAGCCTAAACGTTCTTCATCCAAGAGGAGAATCCGAATGAAGCTTGAGCTCAACGGTCGTCGATGTCCAGGGAGTTTTTATTATTATTGTTATGTTTAGTCTTAGATAATAGTCATTAGATTGTTTTAGTTCTTCCATAAACAATATTAGTGTGTTTGTTTCACCATTAATAAAGTTTGCTCTTGCACATTCAGTTGAATTGTAGTCGTATGACAGAGCGATCTATCTATTGTTTCTATTATCGCCATTTCTTAAGGATTGTTATGTTTAATTATAAATCGTTTACTTGGTTTGAGTCGTTTATGATTATCATGATTGATCCATATTTCGTGTACACGAGATATAATATTGGATGTGGTTTTGCTTGATATAATTATAATAATAACTTCTTGATTATCGTTATTGGGCTAGATTTCGTGATTATTCTCTAGGGACTTCATATTCTCATCTTTCCATCTCACTTCTTTTATCTTTTCTTTAGTTTCTTTATGTTCTTTATTATTTTCTTGTTTTCATCATAATAATATTGCAAACCCACAAAACATTAGACCTAAATTCATAATTATTTACATAATTGATTGTTATTCTCATCCAAGAAGTTCTTTAGAGATCCGACCTTGGGTTGTGCACTATATTATATATAAATATAATATTCGGGCATAGCTTGAGTATTAATTTGGCGGCACTAACGACGAGTGCCCGGTCAATGTGCGAAGAGTAAAACTTTCCAGAACCAAAATCGATGAGTGAGAGAGGACTTGGATTTTTGGAATTGGATCAATATTTGGATACTTGGATTTTTGGAATTGGATGAATATTTCATATGGAATGAATCACTTATAGTGAGAAAGGAAAGCAACGCCACCATAATCACACACACACACACACAGAGAGAGAGAGAGAGAGAGAGAGAGAGAGAGAGAGAGAGAGAGAGAGAGAGAGAGAGAGAGAGAGAGAGAGAGAGA